>MJUU01039828.1:2218-25676 GCA_002080025.1 Modiolus philippinarum
TTTCTATTATTGTCATTTGTTGCAGCTTTTGGGTGATTCATTATTTAAAAGTTTATTTACGCATTAATATTGAGTGAATAAAATGTGAAACTGTACCTTACGAATGTCCTTTTGTAATCGATATACGCATGTGCTAAAAAATATTGTTGGAATTAGTACATAGCTTTGTTTCCAAAGCCATAGAAGAGAGTCATATTAGAATATACTTTTTAATTGTGTATTAAAAGTAAACCCATGTTTACAAATATACAATCGTGATGTCAGAAAAACTTTGGAAGATAGATGACTCATAACTTAAATAGATTGTAAGCAAAGGGGAGAGACTGCAATGAAAAACATCAGTACTTTATTTCGAATTGCTAACGTGGTTCGAAATTATATAATTTTGGCTGACATCATTGGTATTTAGACATGTGCCACAGTGACGATTTGAAGAAAGAATATCACTATTCCATGCAATTCAAAATTACTATTGAAAAAAAAAATAAAAAAATAATCAAATGTATATAATAATAAGATCATTGGTTATGTGTACAATAAATGCGAAAACAAACAAAATACATGTACTACATAATGCTCTTCAGGGAAAGTGAATATAGGAAAAAGTTGGAAGAAGAATTCATTGCGGAGCAACAGGTATGTAGCTAGTGAGATCAAAATTTCAAATATCTATAAAACTAAGGACAAGAAAAATCACTTTTGGGTATAATATCAACTCTGTTACAAGTAGAGGTTAAACCATGATTTGTGTGTTATATTGTATCTTTGAAGAATTTTGTCTATCTTTGAAGCAGAAAAGGTATTATATTGTTTTATCATATATTTAATTATAAATACAAGAATCCTGCATGTGTAATACAGACGTTATGTTTCGTCCTGTATCTTTACCCCGTGAAAATATCGATATCAGTCACGACTGCTACCCTTTATTACACACCTAAAAAATCTGTATCAAAGGTCACGTGTTATTTTAATTAGAAAACTACTAAGACCTTTGTTCTTTTTCAAATATATGATAAACAGTATATGACATGGGGAAATCCGTATTACATGCTTATCAACCCTCGACCAATATCATCCCTCAGGCAAGCCTTCGGGATGATATTGACGTCTCGGGTTGATACAGCATGTAATACGGATTTACCCATGTAATATTCTATATTAATTATTATGTATGTGCTAGAAGTAAGCAAACTATAAAGATGTGTATTATTTGTATTATGTATGTGCTAGAAGTAAGCAAACTATAAAGATGTGTATTATTTGTATTTTTTATCTACTAATCCAATGGTAAGTCATACTCAATATTTTTCAGAAAAGTAATAAGCTTTCGATGTACATAAAAATGTCTATTTTCAATTGCAAAATTAAAATACGGTACTGATCCGTCAGATCATCGTAACGACCGTAAACTTCGGTAGTAACAACTGCAACAGTGGCTGACATAAATAAAGTTTTTAAATCAGTAATGCTATGTGTGTTGACTGATTTGCTGTGCAATCTAGAGTCACTGCAAAATTGAGTTAGATGCCACATTAATACAAAAAAAGAGAGTTCAAAATTTGAGAAATGTTATTCTGACCATTCTGTTTAAGTGCCAACATTTCATTGTTTTAATTTATAATGCCAACACTTCTTACAATTGACTCTATGAGTGCCCTGTGGTTGTTTATATGTTGTGGTTATCTTCTACGAGTATTTTTGTCGGAAAACGAATGACAGCAGTTGTTAGAGCTTTTTGCGAGTTAATGTTATGTTTGTTGACAACCCCGCATTTATGGCGATAGGGATACATGGATATAGCGCTGCTCGACATTTAGCAATGAATTCCGCTCAAACAAGTCGAGGGCCGTCTTGAACTTACTATAAGGTATGAGCCGAGCTCATAGTTGAAGGCCTCATGGTGACATTAAGATGAAGAACAACAGTAAAAACGTTGTTCCATTGCTTGGTTTAATCATGTATTTGAAAAAAGTTTGTCTTATGTGCATTTATTCCATTACTTGTATGAACCTGGCTTGGTACAAATAATTTTGCTAAAACTGACACATGCCGTTATCCCTATCGTCTGCGGAATCACTTGTTCTCCAAATTCGTCTAATTTGCTGACTCATTCATTATATCATTGAAAATCCAAGCATTACGACAATATCCAATATGCTCTTAGTGGAATCAGTAAGATGTCTAACAAATAACGGTTGTACATGTAACAACATTACTGAATAGAATTGTCAGGTACCAAAAGGCAAGAAAGAGTACGTGCAAAACCAGCGGAAAAATTATAAACTGCAGCAGTCCTGACTTGATAAATACGCCCAATCTTTACTTCGCCCCGCATATTTATTTTTCCCTTTTTAGTACTGAAAGACGTATGAATTGAATCCCAGAGCACTAACGCTTAGTTATCGTGTGGTACAAATGTAGGATGATATGGAAATTAAAAAAATCAAATATTTGAACTTTGTTTCATTGTTTAAGTTCAGTGGAAGATATAAATTGTATATGAACAGTTTTTGAGAATTCATCTACATCTGTTTCACTCAAACATGTAAAGTATACATTATCACAATCAATCTATGCCAACTTTGACTACAATAATAATGAACTCAGAGATTTCGAAAAGGCATTTTTACGAAAGCCGAGAAGGACCGTTCAAAATTCAAGTTTCAAGAAACGATTTTATTTAATGTGTAGTTGTAAATATATATAAAAATGCTTAGGTTAATAGGGAAGTAATTTCAGTAGTTCAAATAATAGTGTATGTATGCTGTTCTTCAAAAATCTTATTTATTCGCTTCTATTTACATGTAAACAACTGAAAGTATTTCCCTATTAATCAAAAATTCATATATATATTTTCGACTAATTGTTGTGTACTACATGTATGTACATTGAATAGACGATCACAATTATAGAAGTCCATACACACTTATTTCAACATAAATCTAACATGTGAAACATATTTCTTTCATATATATAGATGTACTGAGATGAAGTTTTTTCTTCCGTCCCCCAAAAAGCAGTTAGTTGATGTTGTTTACTTTTTTCTCTTTCTGAAATTTCTAAATTTTAATATTAAAAATAATTTTTCAATATTAGAAAATCATTTTTAATAGTAAAAAATCGTCGTATTTTCTAACATTAAAAATGATATTTAATATAAGCAATTCATTGTATCTTTTTAATATTGGAAGATGCGCCACGGAATTTATTTTTTAATATTAAAGATTATTTTCTTAATATGAAAAAAAAAATCTTTTATGATTATTATTCAATAGGGAATAAATTAACCCAACGACTTGCCATAATTTTGTGCAGCCACCTTTTCTGAATTCCTGGAAGTATGCAAACCGGTATATTCCATTCAGTATGTCTAATATTACGGCAAGCCATTTATGCCCTAATTATTAATCTTAAAAATATTTTTTATAATAAAAAAATCATTTTTATATGTTTTTTTTCATCGTTCACATTCATTTGGTTTTGTTCACGGGTTAGAGAGGTCACATGCACAATTTATTTTAATTATGTCGCCCCAGACGTAGTCGGGACGACATATTGTTTTTGGTCCGTTTCTTTGTTATTTTTCATTATTCTTTCTTTCCTTGTTTCTTTCTTCCATGGATTTTTGTCCACGCATTTTCTCAGACCACCATTAGAAGATATGCATGCACTGGCCAAAATTTTCAACATGGCCGCCATTTCCAAGATGGCCGCTACTTAACGTTAAAAAATTGAAGATTTAATATCTCAGGATCAGCTTTGCAAAAATGGTTCATATTTTGTACCTTAGTTTTTGGTGTCGTCTTTTTATTTCCGTGCATTGTACCTGTTTTACGTCCTTTTTTGTCTTTGTTTTTCTCTGTTGCCGTTTTTGCCATGTCTTTGGATTTCGATTTTTGTGGCCTTCGCTTCCCTTTTTCCTTCGGTATTCTACTGCCGTTGTTGTAAATGTTCAGTGACATGAGAGGAAGGAATTTACGCAATTTTTTTTTTCAAAATGGCTGCCATTTCAAGATGGCCGCCAATATACATAAATTACAATATACAAAAATTTCAACTTTGTCCGATTTCAACGAAAATTGATTTCTAGGTAGATTTCGATGCTCCGAACAAGCTGGAATCATTAAATTGGCTGTCAGGGGCGATATTGGCTATTGCTTGCAATTGCAAATCTAGTTTCATTATTCTTTCTTTCTTTCTTCCAAGGATTTTGTCCACGGATTTTCTCAAAGATGCCTGGAAAATTCATTCATACTTGGCACAAAGTTGGACCACCATTAGAAGATGTGCATGCGTTGGCCAGAATTTTCAAAATGGCCGCTATTTCCAAGATGGCCGCTATTTTACGTTACAAAATTGAAGGTTTGATATCTCAGGATCAGCTTTTCAGAAATTGTTCATATTTTGTGTAAATGTTCAGTGAAATGAGAAGAAGGAATTTACGCAATTTTTTTTCAAAATGGCTGCCATTTTCAAGATGGCCGCAAAAATACGTAAAAAAATTCAACTTTGTCCGATTTCAACGAAAATTGATTTCTAGGTAGATTTAGATGCTGCGAACAATCTGGAATCATTGAATTGGCTGTCAGGGGCGACATCGACCATTGCTTGCAATTGCAAATCTAGTTGGTTTTGTCTTCAGTATGTCATATACCAATCCACCACACTAAAAATCTTTCACAACCTCATTTTTACTTAATTTCAAAGTCTTTGGACCTGTCTATTACAATTGCTATTAAGTTCCCACCGGGAAATACAGCAACAGAAGGGGAGATATGGCGCGCCATAAAAGGTTTAATCCGCCATTTCGTTTGAAATGCCTGTAACAAATAAAGACCATTGCGGTCGACAATTTTTCCGGTGCTTTCTAACTGATTTGTCTTTTTGTCTTTTAGACTTTGACCCTTGACAACTCTGTTCATTAATTTTGTTATTACCCCATTTTAAATATTAGAAAAATCATCATTTAGGTCTCAGTCTTGTAAATGTTTTGTAGTGCCATTCTTTGTTAAATTGCACATTTTTGAAAAATTCTGAAAAAAAAACTATGGCTTTAAATCAAATTCCATTTAGAAACCATGCATTATGTTGCTTTTAAAATTCAAATCATTACAAAAAAGTATACCTTGCCACGAAGATTGGAAAGCTGTTGAGCTTTGAAGTGAAGGGTTGCAACTTTCACTTTCAGTTTTGAACTTTCCCGCAGATTCACCACACATTGTAAATTGGGGATTCTATCTCCTACCCCATGCTGAACTTTTGAAAATACTGCAAATTTTTAAAGCATGATGATGTTCTTTTTGAAAGAAAAGTTTTTTTATTTCATTCAAATTTAGGTTGAGACAGGAAGAAAAAATAAAAATTAGTTTATTTTTATTTCCCACCATATTTTGACATGCACCGGAAATCTGGTATCTATTTACAAGACTGGTACCTTTAAGGTAGCACAACAGTCTTCTGAAGGAAAATGTAAGTCCCCGACTTTGAATGCCCATAACTCTGTAACCAGAAAAGATACAATAACGAATGAGGTATCAAATGAAAGGAAAATGATTAAATTATCTGTAAGTACTAATTTCAATAGTATTCCTTATGAGTATCAATGCCAAAAATTCCATATTTTGCAAGATATTTGGTTTTAAGGGTTATATTTTCAAAAATGTTTACAAATTAACATGTAGCTGAAATCTGTTTACTTTATCTGAAAGTACGTTTCAATTGCTTAAAAACCATGTCACAGATTTTTGAAACAAGGTCTAGTGAAAAAGTAAATTAATTTCAAAATTTGAAAAATAAAAATTTTTCGGAGTAAAAATTTTAATTTCATTTATTTTCAAACCAGACCCTATATCAAAAATCTGAGACATGGTTGTGTTGTATTTTGATGGTTCTTTCAGATAAAGTAAACAAAATCCAGATACCTGTAAAGATGTAAACGTTATTTTGATTTTAGAAATATAACTAAAAAATTATAATATTTTGCCAAATATGTTAATTTAAAAACTGATACTTAACTGGAATAATATTGAAATCAGCGTCAACAGTTAGTTCAATCATTTTCCTTTTAATTGAAACCTTATTTGTTTTTGTATCTTTACTTATAAAGTTATAGGTATTCCTAGTCAGGTACCGACAACTTCCTTCAAAAGACTGTTGTGCTACCTTAAAATTTAACAAAAATTTAGTCGGATTTTTTTAATGCTAAAAATGATTTTTAATACAAGATAATAATTTTGATTTTTTGTCGAATTCAGAGGTCGCGTTTTCCAACAGACAATAGAGATTCCTATGGGAACTAACTGTGCGCCACTCCTAGCTGACCTTTTCCTTTACTCGTATGATGCCAAGTTTTTACAAAGGCTTACACAAAGAAAACAAAAACATTTAGCCTAGTCCTTTAATTTCAACTTCCGCTACATAGACGATGTACTTTCTCTAAATAATCCAAAATTTAAGGAATATTTACATCAGATCTATCCCGATGAGCTTGAAATTAAAGAAACAACTGATAGCCCTACTTCACCTTCGTACCTAGATCTCTTGTTGTATATTGATGAAGATGGACGTTTGAAATCTAAGCTTTATGACAAGCGCGAGGGTTTTAACTTCCCAATTTTTGTGAACTTTTCCTTTCTTAGCAGCAACATACCTACTCCTCTAGCCTATGGAGTGTACATTTCACAGTTGATTCGATACTGCCATGCTTGTAGTTTGTACATTGATTTTTTTAACAGAGCAAAAACACTGTACCAAAAACTGCTTTGTCAGGGATTTGTTCAGCCTATGTTAATTTCATCCCTTAAGAAATTCTATGGCCTTTACCATAACATCATTGAAAGATATGACGTGTCAGTGTCCCAAATGAAAGCGACCATATTCAGCTAGATTCACGTCTTCCCGGATTTGACTATACCGATTTTGACTTTTTCCTGGACTGACTTACTTACACTGTGACGGATGTTGTTAACAGAACAGTATTGTTTTGTTTAATTTTAGTTTCGTCTGCGTAAGGGATGTTTGTGGTACCGATCTGTCCTTGTCTGTCTGAACGCTAAAGTGATTACAAAAGCTTATCAAAACTTAAGCTCGGTACTGTTTGAGGGTTAGAGAAGTAACATGTACCATGGTTTTTAATTGTTTGTGTCTCCGGGAACAAATCAGCTATCAAACAGATATTTCAAAACCACATTTGCCTAACTGACCGTGTGATGGGTGCTGTTAACAGAGCAGGACATGCTTACCCTTCCAGAGCATCCGTTGTCACTCACAGTTTCATGGGAATTCACACTGTGAGTGCCTTGGTTTTGAACGTTGTGGTTTTTTTTTTATTTCTGTGCATTGTCTTACATCTTTGTTTTTATTTTTGTGTTCTCGTTTTTGCAATGTCTTTGGACTTCGATTTTTGTAAATACTTCTCCTTTGTTCCTTCGGTATTCTACTGCCGTTGTTTGATATAAAAAAAATATTTTTTAATATCCTAAAAAATTTTTTACATTTTTCAATATTAAAAAGTGCGCCATGTTTGAAATGTACAGAAAGTATGAAAACTGCTCACGACTGGAAAGGCGAGTTTCCGGATTATGGCCTCTGACTTGTTTTTAATATCATTGCAAGGAAGAAATAAATATTTGCTTTGTTCTATTGTAATTAATATTTCACTTTTACCTCTTTGTCAATGATTAGGTAGGTATATAGAATCTCGATCAGAAAATATCAGAGACAGATTCAAAAATACCTTGTATTAACTGCCTTTCTGATCATTTGTTATTAATATACATTTTAGAATTCTTGTGAGACAAGTGTTTGTTGGAGGTTAAAAAAATTGATAATAATTTAAAAGGATATTTTCTGATGACAGGTAGATTTGTAATTGACCAGTGTAGTATAACTGTCTTTACAGGTAAAAGGTTATAATCCTAATCGATCATGCTCTTTATCAAACACAAAAATAGCTACAATTTTTAAGCGTTTAATCTACATCGTTAGTGTTATAAGAACAACATATTTTCAATATAAGAAATTGAGGTATCTTTTAATACCAAAAATGATTTTCTTATATCAGAAAATGATTTTTTTAACATAAAAATATGTTTTATTTACATATTATTTTTTTAATATTAAAAGATGAATTTCTAAAATAAGAAAATGATTTTCTTGTATTATGAAATAAAATACATTTGTTTTTAATATTAAAAACCGTGTGTTTTTAATTTTAAGAGAATTGATTTGTTTAATATTAAAAATTGTTTTTTTAAAAGTAAAAATCGATTTTTAATGCTAAAACATTCTTTTTCAATATTTCAAAATAGGGAATAGATTAACAAACCGTTACTGATTAGGTGAGAAAAATATTTTACTCAAGTCAAACTATTAAATTTATTACCATTGAGACTAGCTAGGGTAATTAATTCTAATGAGTAAAAAATGTCCAATTTGAGAAGGTCCCTTTTTAATCACAGTGCCTTAACATCAATACAGAATATCGAGGTATTCCTAGTTTTACCAATACCTGAAGTATTCCAAGTAGCCCATTATAACAATCATTAATTTTCAAATGTAGTAGGCGTGAAAGTGCACACTCTGCTTATTATTTATACTACGCATCGTATGTTATCTTGCACGTGTACAAGACATGCCGAAATTACGACACACAGAGAAAAAATAACTAGAAAATAGTTTAATAAAGTACTGAAATAAGCAAATAATAAATCGAATAAACAATTTCAGCTGGTTAGCCATTATTTGCATACAATACATATATATTTAAAAAAGAAAATATAATCAAAGAACAGTATTTTATATCAATACATCGGCAAACGAATACCGAAGCAAGAACGAGGAAAGGGAAAATTCTAAAATCATAAATCCAAAATCACGGCTATTCACAGCAACACGAATTGAGACGGTATGACAAAGACAAACCAAATCAACAAAAAAAGAACAAGAACGTCACAAAACTAAAACACTAGCAGTGTGAACCCTATAAAAACTGAGGTATCATCAGGTGCTCCGGAAGGGTAAGTATGATCTGCTCCACGCGTGGCACCCGTCACACTGCCAGTGATACTGGTCCGGTTTTGTCACAGTCGGTGTTAGTCAGTCCGGTAACAAACTCTGGATCTACCCAAAGATATCTGTTCTCATTTGTGAAACTGAAACATTGTAATGATCTGTCAAATCATGGTGAAGACCGTAAAACTTCTGTAGTGACAATTGCAACAGTGACTGAAGATACCCTTGATGTATAAGTTTTTGAGACAGTAATTTCGCTCTGTTGACAAAATCGCTGTACAAACTACAGGCACGGCAATAATGATAAATGTTTGAAATTATTGCAAGAATACTTCTTTTTCTCTTAGCATAAGAGGTAAAGTTAATTTGCGCAATAGAAAATATATGGTCCAATATAAAGTATTGTAGAATGCATAAAGACAATCTGCATAAATAAAGCGTCTAACAACCAATGAGAACCATCGCTAAAATAGAAAAAAAGGTTTCGAGCACGTTAATATCAGAGAACATCTAAATGCTATAGAATAAAATAGAATAAAATAAAAAGATCATGCTTAACACTTTCAATGGCCGAAAATTGCAACCACAGAGGCTACAATCCACAAGACAACTAAATTTATAATTAGTACACATAAATAATATTTGAAAAATTTGATTCACCAGTCACAACAAATGGATTGGGCAACATAGATTAAACACTTTTCGACATAAAGCAATAAAGTTTTATTTGTGCAAGTCATAATGCAAATCGCCATATTTTGAGTCATTGTAGTGACTTTTGATATTGTTAGTACTGAGGTACTATATAACGTTGCAAGAATAAGGGAATTTCTTGAATTTGAATTTTGAGGTATGGATGAAAAAACGCGGGAATAAGGAAATTTTTTGAGTTTTCAATTTTGAATTTTGAATTTTGAATGTTCCTCCCGGGCTTTCGTGCATTTTGTAGACTCAATGTACAATGAATCAAATGATTGATGCGGGTTTATCTATTAAGTAAATATTATCTCACAATAAGCTAGTTCAACATACTTTGATTTCGATTTAAAAAAAAAATAATGAAATATTAAGGCTTATTGTATTGTATGAAACTTGATTTTATTCATCTTGTACCCAATATTAACAAGGTTAACATTCCTTTCTTTTTTTGTTTTGTTCTGTTTTGTTTTTTTGTTTTGTTTTTTTTTTTTCGTTTTGTTTTTTTGTTGTTTTTTTGTTGTTGTTTTGTTTTTGTTTTTGTTTTTTTTTGTTTTTTTGTTTTTGTTTTTGTTGATTTTCTGTGATTCGAATAACAATAGAATCATTTGTATCCAAAGTGCTTTTTGTATTAAAATTAAAAAAATACAACAGTGAATTCATTTGTTTAGGGTTTGGGATAATACGATAACAATAGATCATCGTTCTGAATTTCACGTCATATTAACTTAAGTAATGTTGTCTGTTTCAATATCGGTGAAAGCAATTGGAAGAGATACACGTAGATTCAATTCAAATGCCTTAATTATCTACTATTAGAATTTTGCATTTTTATTCTTCTAACCCGTTGATTAAAACTGAAATTCTTATACCTTGCACAAACTAAAACAGTTTATTTATATTCAACGATGTTTTAGTACATCGGCAAACGAATACGGAAGCAAAAAATAGGAAAGGGTAAAATCTGAATAAAACCAATTTTAACACAAATATGTCATAATAATTCTTGGGCCGGCTCCTTTTAAAATGTGTCCGGTAAGTACGCACCTCAAAGATATCAAAATATCTTGTCGGAAACTTGGTCAATTTGAACAGTGCATTGTTACACTGATCCTTAGTTTGCCAACTCTCAAAAATGTGTCCGGCAAGTCTGCATCGCAATCCTGATGATAGCCAGCGGGAAACATAGTTTAATATTGGACCCTATATCCGACCATTCAAAGATATGCCGCAAAGTAAAGTGGAAACAAACTTAGTCCTTTGTTGGTCCCCTTTAAAAATGCCTTGCAAGTACACACCTCATCAAAGATTGAATTAGCGGTAAGTAAGTTTAAAATTAGACTCAATGGAAATTCATAATTAAATATCTTCTTCTCTGAAAGTAATTGGATAATAGGAAGCATGCTTCTTAAGAATTGTCCTTACTTGTTCCCCTTTCAAAAATGGTTCCAGGAAGTCCGCATCGCAGAAACTATTTCGGTCAACTGGAAATATGGGACCTTATGGGAAGGTTTTCAAAGACCTTCTCGAAAGCCACAAAGACAATTGGGACCAGATTATGTCAGAATCGTCTGAGGATGGTCCCCTTTAGAAAATGTGTCTTGCAAGTCATCGCATTGTCCAAAATAGCGTTGGACCTTTGAGAAAACATATTCAAAGATCTTGTCCTTTAAAGCCACATATCCTATTGTATCAAAATTGGTTAGGGAACAGTTTTGAGGGTCCCCTCAAAAATGCGTGTGGCAAGTTCATTCCTCATTCAAGGTGGCCTCCAGTGTTAAGTTTAACATAGGACCCTTAGGTAAAAAAAAAGATCTTGTCCCCTGAAAGTACATTGTCAGTTGGAACCATAATACGTCACAATGGTCCTTAGTTGTCCCCTTTGGAAAGTGTGTCCAGCAAGTCTGCATTGCATCCTAGAATGTGCTAAGTAAGGATCATAGTTTAACATTACACCCTAGGGGATAGCGTTCAAAGATCTTCTCTGACGCCACAACGCAAATTTCTTTAAACTTGGTCTGAAACGTACTTTTGTCTTTGTAGTCTGGCAAGTTCACACCTCGCCCAAGATTACCTCTAGCGAAGAACACAATTTCTGGTTAAGCCCATAGAACAATGTACAAGAATATCTTCTCCTCTAAAATTACTTGGTTAATTGGAAACGAACATAGACAAAATGGGTCTGGGATGATCCCTTCAAGAAACATTACAGTCATTCATTTCAATCAGTATTAGGCAATAAAAAGTACAAAAATCACATTTCTTTTAATTATATGAAAATTCTTATTCACTCATCTTTTAGTATCTTGATTATCAAGAACAATGTATCATTTCGTGGTTGCAATGCTTTAAAAAAATTAATGTTGATATTTTTTTTTCATATCCATATGTGTATTTCAGATATTGCGGTGGGAAGTAGGTAAATTACAAACTGTGGTAGAAGAAAAAGAAAGAAGAATAGTTGCTGCTAAGACTGAAAATCAGAGACTTGAAAATGAAATGGGTATTAAATTCATTTTATATGTAGAGAGATATTTCACAGATAACGTTAGTTTTGGTTAGATCCAACTTTGCATTTTATAGCTGAATGGGTAATTTAAAAATACAAAATACCAAAGTTGCATCACGAACAGTTAAATTACGTTATGCTGTACACGTGTTTCATGGAGTAACCTCTCATCAGCAGCATTAGAATCAAATAATATGGAAAGTAATGACCCAAAAATTAGTCAGAAAAGAAGTACTCAATACCAAAATATACCGAAATAGGATGCCAAATCCAGTACGAAGGACATCTACCGAGTGCTCTACACGGAATGAAGCCGGTGTATTTTCAAGGGGTTAGAATTTTGATAAAGACAGTTAATTTGTATTAAACGCAAGGTAAATTTCCGTGTCAGACAAGTCTGTATAGGACTGGTGAATACCCTCGGGGACCTCTGGTCCACCAGCAGCAACATCGGTCCAATGTGGTAAAAATACAGAAATACCAAAAAAACTAATGGCAAATTTAAATTATTAAAAACAAGAATCAAATGGCCACATTTTAGTGTCAAAGTACAGCATGTACAGTACGGCCATATTTTAGCCCAGTATTTTGCCTAAATTTCAAAGTGTCCAGTTACGAAAAACATTTAATAAAATAAATGAAAAGCATAGTTGATTGTATTATATAGATTTCATTATCTACATGTATGATCTACGGCCTTAATTGCGCCGTTTTGTATCGCTATAAATAAACCACATTTATGACTCTTCGATAGTTTTAAGTAATAAAATCATAAAGCGCTTTCATGTGCAGTCAAGACATTTATATTTAATTTGTTCAACCTTTGTTACTTTCATCCCTTCAGAAATTCTATGGCCGTCACCATGACATCATTGACAGATATGACATGTCTGTGTCCCAAATGAATTCGGACATTTTCAGCTAGATTCCACGTCTTCACGGATTTGACATAATCGGATTTGACTCAACCCTGGATTGACTCACTGATAGTGTGACGGGTGATGCTAGCGGAGCAGGTCATGCTTACCCTTCCGGAGCACCTGATGTCACTCCCGGTTTTCATGGGAGTTCACACTATGAGTGCCTTAGTTCTTAATGTTATCTTTTTATTTCCGTGCATTGTAGCTGTCTCACGTCCTTGTTTTGTCTTTGTTTTTATCTGTTACCGTTTTTGCCATGTCTTTGGACTTCGATTTTTGTAGTCATCGCTTCCCTTGTTCCTTCGGTATTCTACTGCCGTTATTTTATATGTATTTTGTACAGTAGTATCATGTATAAATGCATTATCTAAAATATGAATAATTGAAACGATTGCGCTCTTAACCCCCAGTTGCAAACACAGGTTAAAAGCTGCTAGTTTGCATCAACATTGCTGATCATTCAAAAATTTGATTAAGGTTGGAACTTAACACAAAATTTCTGAGGTTTATAAAAATTTAATGTTGGTATACGTCCATATGCAGAAAGAGAATTTACAGTAACTTCAGTATTGTGTTACTTAATACCGATGGGTCGGTGCCGCTGCTAATGGATTGTTAGTCCTGATGGGTATTCACCAACCACGTAGTCCAGTGCTTCGATGAAGGGACGAATATCTTTTTAATTTGTAATCTTAAAGTATCTAAAATATGAAATTTTGTTTAAATCTAAGGAGTATCTCCCTAATGCAAGACTCTATCCGTAGCTGATATTGTTTTTCATTTTTTGTTATCTTTCAACTTTTCGATGTATGCATATCAAATATTTAGATTTTCTCTGCACTGAAGAGATAATTGAAAAGGCCATATGCAAAAGGCATATTTACAATATCTTTTACATTTCATGCATATTTATAAGGTTCGATAGATTATCATCAATCAAGTTGTATATCAATGTGAAATATATTTTAACACGTGGCCAAGAAAAAATAAGGAAAATGTAATCACGGTGTACTGTACTTTCCTAAATTATTTTTTTCATATTTCATTTTGAAATGTGATTACAAGAATGAAATGCAGAAGTTTTGGTTTCAAAGGGTTTATTAAAGTATTGATTCGTAGCACATTATCAACACGATGCACTTCGTCAACAGTTTCATAGCTCAAAGAAACTTCAAAATAATGCACTCAAATCGTGTAAAACTGAACATATTAAGCGAGCTGATGAGTGATAATTTAATCGCGAAAGGTAAACGTAAATGATTGAAAAACATATTCAGTAATATAAATTAATGAATCATTACTTTCTGATCTTAGTCACCCGGTAGCTTTCCCGATTCCCTATCATTCTCTGCGTTTGTCTTTTGTATTTTTTATTTGTTTTTTTCTAGTGCAGTCCCCTAGTCGATTGTAGCATGTGATTGTATAAATTCACATATTTTTCTGCCATTGTAGGTGTTTCCTGTTATCTTTTCTTCATTACTTTACATTTTTTCAGTGTTCAGTGTTCATAAAAAATCCCTTTTTTGTGTTTGAATAAATAATACTTTATTATTTCAGGTGTTATTCTGAAAGAAAATAAAAAAATGGAAGGAGAGAAATTAGAGCTAAAAAGACAAGTTAGTGTAATCGGAAAAACCATAAATCAGCAAACGGCACAGTCGATGGACAACAAGACAGAGGTATATAAAAGTTCTACTGCATTAACAACCAAAGAAAGTGCAATGTATTCATTTGAAAACCAGATAAATTAGAGTATCCACAATATTGAAGGATATTTTGAATATTTATATGGATACATGATACAATGTCAATTGTTTTTCTTTGTATATCATCAACTGAATGCCTTACTTAGTTATGCATTCTATACCTTCTCAAAACAATTCCAATTGACAAAACAAATGAAAAACTACAAATTTAAGATAAAGGGGATTAATTTTAAGGGGAAATTGTTACACTATCCAAATATGAAAAAAGAGAAGATATAAAATAAGATTAGAACACATAACCAGTGTAAAAGGTCATCAATATGGAGACACTTATTTGAACAAAAAGTTTTAAGCACAAATTACATTGTAAGGATAACAATACTTTATTTAAAGCTGATTAAACTATCAAACATCGAAATATGACAAGACTGAGTATAATAATTTATCGAATTACCGTGGTTCTTGAGACTGGAGATAAAACTCTGCTCTAAGTGCATGTGACAATAAGTACAAAAGTAATAGAAAGTCGAAGTGCAGCATGACAAATTATCATAATCATCCTAGAAATATAATACAATTTTCAACCAAAAAAGACAATAAATTCTTAATAAAAATCTGATTTGAGATACTTTAATGCTAGGTTAAGTTCAATTTCACCGAATCTGATGCAAGTTGTATGACAGTTGAAATAGCATTTTCGCCAATTTGCTGTTGAAGGTGGCTGGATTAACACGCAGAGTGTCGATTGTAAGTGTTTTTTTCCACATAAACATGTAGTAGTGGTTTCTCTGTCTCTACTTCCGAGCTGGCTTTGATATACGTGATATAAAAGCTTGGGATCCTTATATAGAGATAACTGAGTGAAATCAATATCAAGAAACGTTAATAGAGAAATGGACCATTATATATGTTTAAAAGAAATTTGGCTTAAAAAGACTATTTTACAAAAGAGAAGAACAGATTTAATGACAAAAAACTAGAAGTGTGTTTTTGATACGGAATTGAATGTCTTCCCCAATACATATCTTCCTGGAAATGACTTGTATCTTTATATGCTGTCACTGCATTTAAATATTACTAAATTTAGTTGAAATTCAATGGAAGATATGGGAGAATTAGAGTTCACAAACTTTATTTATCAAAATTTAATGTTAAAAAGGAGCATTACTTCAACAAAAATAGGCCGATCAATGCAGTCAGACAATATACACAATTATGAATGATGGTCAATAATTCTGAAACGTTTGGTTGAAATCCAATGCCAGATGTGGGAGAATTAGCATCAAAATATTAGTGTAGCAATATTCTATGCAAAAAGGGGCATAACTCCTTCAACAATTAGCCGATCAATCCAGCTAGACGATATGAAAAACCTGGCAACAATCCTGTAAAGTTTGGTTGAACTCCGATGAAAGATAAGAGAGAATTAGCTTCTCAAACTAAATTTATAAAAATATTATGTCAAAAGGGTCATAATTCCAACGAAAATTAGCCGATCAATCCAGCTAGACAATATTTACAACAAAGCATGATGGTCATCAATCCTGTAAAATTTGGTCGAATTCCGATGAAAGATGTTGGATTTCTTTGTGACGGATAGACAGACTTACAGACGGACAACAGACGGAAAAGACAAAAACAATATGTCTCCCTTGAGAGGGGGAGACATAATGATAACTTAGCAACCGTATTCCCCTGAACAATGTTAAGAACGGTTAATTGCACAAATCGTCCTTATTCTTACATTGAATTATCGGTGTGCTGTAAATAATGAATGAATAATCATCCAAGGTTGAAATTGATGTAGTTGGTTTGAGAATATACAAAGAAATCTGTGTTCTTCTGCATGTCATATTTTCAATTTTCGTAAACGTGTTGAAGAAGATCTCTCATTTGTAGATTAAATATCAAAACTATATACGATTCCATTAAATGAAAAGATGTTCTACGATACCCATCTTACGACTTTCCATCATCTAACACTAGAAAAGAACTACAAAAATGAAAGGGCGATTTATCTATTGGTGTTCATTTGATTTTTGGTAAAATCGAATAAATAAAATGTTAGGCTGCATCATTTTAGAATTTAAAAAGATCATATTCTAATCTATGCGGCTTCTTCCCATTTGTTTATCATTATTCATAACTCTTTTATTTATCAAATAATGCCCCTTTTCTACACAAACGGTAGACGCAGATCCAGATCTAACAGGTTTACGACTATTCTCGTATCTAAGGATATTGATCAATAATAACTCTTTCGCGTATAGACTAATGCTGATCCGGTAGACAATCTTTTTTTTTCGAATTGGTACAATTTTTCACATATATTCGCTGTTTTATGAAGACGAGAAATAAAAAAAACATTCTTCAAGTTGAAGAGAAATGAGGAAAATAACATTCAGTCAACGTTATGATAGGTTAAAAATATTGTTTCAGTAAATTAAATCATATATCAGTGGGTACTTTCATTTCGTGTATTGCAGTCAAGGGAAATTAAACAAAATTACATTTATTGCTAGGTTTACTTAATATTTTTATTTCATGCTTGAAATTTGCAAACATCGACGACTCTACGACTGGAATACATCATAACCGAAATACTAAAAAATTTTCTGTCGGAAATTTTCCACTCTTCAGACGTAACATCCCTTCCCAGGGTTGTGTTCAATTACTTTTAAAAGTTATTAAATACTCTCAATTTCCTTGCATTTTATTTCAATTACATTACATTGTAATTACACTGATTTTTGGAAAGAATTTGATTTCTTTCAAAAACTTTTGAATACATTACAATTACAATTTATGAAAACATATCTTATTTATATAAACATAGTTAAGCAGTATTTCTAGATGGCTGAATGCCGGAAGTTCCTACAATTTTATTTTCTCCATATGGCCCCCCTTGACAACTGTTTTCTCTTCAGTGCATATAAAATCAAAACAATTTGTAAAAGCCAACAGAAAACAAATAACCTCTAATATCTAAATGAAAAGCCAACATTTGTTAAGGACAGAACTGTGCAAAATGTATTTAGAGAGATTATCTTAAATTTAAATATTACAAATATTCTCCAAAAACGTTGTCAGGACAGCATGATTGTATAGGTTTGTTTGAATACAGCAAGACAAATATTTTACAGTTTGCTTTGCATGTGACTTTCTTTAAAGGCATACGACACAGTTTCGAACTACATTGAAAAATTTGTGAAAATTTGAGTATTGCACAATCTTGATAAGTACTTTCCAAAGATGTAGCTGCTGATGAGGAATAAATTTCCATACAGCTCATTAAAATTATTGCAGTTGGAGTTAACATATGTGTTTTGGTCTCATGTTCATTTATTCCATATCCTTTCGTAAAATATTTCCAAAGATGTAGAAATATATATACCTGAGCGAACTAATTTGCAAGAAATAAAGCGTCCAAATTCTGTATAATTGAGCCAAAATTGCAATTACTGCAAATTTTCTGGCTAAAATCAAATTGATATATCTTTTTTTTATTTTCATAGATAGTCAAGTATTTTTTTTTTGCAGATTGATTTTTTAAGAATTAAACTTTGAAATGAGATTGAAAAAATGTGTTTCTATTGTATTGTTATTGTATTGTAGCGTTTTAACACTATAGCAAAGGTAACTGTGGCGTATGCATGTAGGATGCACCCGGCATTTGTTTTATTATCATAATTGTATCAAAGGTTCTATCAGTTGTTTCCACGGTTCTGGTCAATATATCTTTCTTGCAATACTTTAAAGGTCTCTCAACATGATGCTTTCCATTTAACCTTAAGCGTCCTTCAATATCTTTTTCAAAGTAGTGATTGGACATTTTCCAACATTAAACAATATTCAATCATCAGTATTTGAACTCTTTTTCATTAAAATATTTTAATAAATTAGAATATAGGCGAACAATGTGAGACAGGTTGTCTTTGAGGCACTTTTTACCTGCAGCATTGGATTTTATCTTTTCATTGCCTATAATCATCAATAATAGTGATGATAAAACGAACACTCATATATGTCTCGTTTCAAATATGTTAATCTTTGTTTATTGTCAAATACTTGTTCAGATAGATCGTTGCAATGCACTTTTAGGGGCACTGTTTTAAAAGTAATTTTCATATTGCATTTGAATACTTTCAAAATCTCTTAATAAAACTCATGATCAATTACATTCACTTTCTCAAAAAGTGCAATTAATTGCAAGCAAGTACTGGAAAGTACTATTGTTCTTATGTTTCCAATTTTCGTGGAATTCTAAGTTTCCTAAAAGTTGCACAAAATTAAGTTTCCAGGGAGTTGGATATTTTCCTGAAGATTTTAATTTTCGGAATTTGAAACATTTGAATTTAAGTACCCAATAAAATGTAATATCTATGAAAACCACGAAAACAGATGTCCACGAATAAAAGTACTACCACGGTTCATTGTAAAACCAAGCGATGTTAAAATGCTTTTAGTGTTGTTTTTCATCTTGAAGTCACTTTAATGCCTTCAACAATAAATGTATTGGCTAGAAAACTTAGAATGCATTTTTAATAAGAAAAATGATTCAAATTGACATTACAAAACTTCTGTGGGAAGAAATCCGAAAATACCCGGTCTCTCTCCCTATGGAATCATGTGATTATGTACATTTTCTTGAAGTGTACTTTACAACATTTTTTTATTCTAGAATTATCGATATTCTACATTTCTCGACGTGTGCAGACAAAACCAGTATCAATTTTGGATTGTTCTCTTATAAACAGCGAGCCAATTTCAAAATTGGATTGAAATGTAACTTTGATATACTTAAAACGACAAGGATATCCCTGATGTTTTTTTAGAAAGTTTGTAACTACAACTAAAATATATCTTTTGAAAAAGGATTCAAAAACTAAAAACGTTTACACCCGAATTTAATGCAAATTGCTTATTTTTTTTTTCGGTACTTGAAGGGAAAAGAACATCTTAATCTAGAGAAAGTAGGTCAAGGTCAAACGGACCGAAATTCAACAACTGGCATTATCAGAAAAAATGGGCTCTAGGTCTTACTCATAAACGTTACACCCCATTCAAATGTCAAGATAACTAACAAAAAATAAACTAATAGACAAACTAGAACTTTGAGACATGAATTAATTCCAAATAAACTTTTCTCGTAATTTGTTAATTAGGAAAGAACAAAAATACACTTACATTAGAAAAAAATCTATTTTGCTCCTGGATTATAACTCTTAAAAGTAACATTTGGTTTAAATGAAACTTGGTAGCATAATGTATGAAGTTGCAGCTTGACCTGTGCAACCCTAGCAATTTAGATTGTTTTCATTTTTAGCTCACCTGGCCTACAAGGCCATGTGAGCTTTTACCATCACTATGCGTCCGTCGTCCGTCTGTCTGTCAACAATTTCAAAAATCTTCTCCTCTGAAACCACTGGGCCAAATGTAACCAAACATGGCCCGAATCATCATCAGAGTATGGCTTCTCAAAATTATGTTCGGTAGGCGGTAGGTCAAACAACATGACCGCCGTTGCTAAAAATAGAACATAGGGGTAAATTGCAGTTTTTGGCCAATAACTCGAAAACCGTTACAGATATCTAAAATCTGACATAGGGTTAACAGTGATCAGCATAGGAAGATCTACCTGCCCTGCAATTTTGAAGAAAATCCGAAAACCCTTCTTGGAGTTATTGCTTCTTTTCCGTAAAATTTTCAAAATTTGTGCATTTTTTATTTTTTATTTCAAAATGTGTAAGAGATAGAGGTCAAGTGTATATTGCAAAAAAGTTCAGCATATCAAGAGCTACCAACCTTGAAATTTTGAAGAAAATCCAAATACCCTTGTAGGAGTTATTGCCCTTCTTTCATGGAACTTTCAAAATTTTCATACTTTTCGTCTTTTATTTCCAAAACTATAGAAGATGAAGGTTAAGTGTAATTTGATAAAATGTGTGCAAGTGGATTTGAAAACTGTTCTTTCAAATTGTTTATTGATCGCCATTTTCAAAATGGTCGCCAAAAAAGGCGGGAAAATTCAACATTGTTCGATTTCAATGAAATTTGGTTTCCAAATAGATATTGATGTAGCGACTTCAAAACTGATGTTAAAAATTATTCGTTGACTACCATTTTCAAAATGGTCGCCAAAAAGGGCGGGAAAATTCAACATTGTCCGATTTCAATGATATTTGGTATCCAAGTGGGAATTGATGTCACTACTTCAAAACCGATCTTGAAAATTGTTCGTTGACGGCCATTTTCAAAATGGCCACCAAAAAAGGCGGGAACAATGACATTTAGTTTCCAAATAGATATTGATGTTGCGACTTCAAAACCGATGTTGAAAATTGTTCATTGACCGCCATTTACAAAATGATGTCTCGACTTCAAAACTGATGTTGAAGGTGGTCCTTAGTAAGAATTTTTTTTTTTTTTTTGACAAAAAAGCCAAACAAAGAAATATTATGGAAAACATTATCAAACTTTAAATACAGTTCAAGATGTGTAATTTTTGACGAGCTACCAAAGTTTGAGAGACTGAAGATCAACTGTATAACTTACACTGTTAGCTTGATTGTGGCAGCTGAAAGCCAGGTGAGCGATACAGGCTCCTGGGAGCCTCTGGTTGTTGTTGGTATCATGTCCCCAGTTTTCACTTTCTAGCTCATCTGGTAAAAAAAATAATAGCTTTTGCAATCAATTGGCATCTGTCCATTAGTCAGTCGTTGACTTTTTCAAACAATCTTCTCCATTGAAACAACTTAATTAGTTTAAAACTTGTGTCCAAGGCAAAACAAAATAGGCGCTTTTACTAAAAACAAAAATAACGGTACAGATATAAGAAATCTGACAAAACCTGCCTAACCTACAATTTTGAAAGAAAATTTAATAATTCAGTGTAGAGTATTTTCCTCCTTTAAATTTCAATATTATCTATTTTTTCGTTAAAACTGAAACAGATAAAGGTCAATTAAATTTAAAAAAAAAGATAGAAAACATAAAATCTCCTGGGAATTTAAAGATATTGGAATATCCAATTATCCAGTTATTGCCCTTTATTGGTAAAACGTAAGTAATTTTATACATTTTAACGCATGTGTCAAACTGCAGGTTTCAAGTGCCTGTAACTTAGCTCATCCAAGGCTGACATAGACAGTACATATGACAAAAGGTTGTCATGTTCTAAATTGACAAGAGACCTCGATATGACCCAATCTGTCAGAGGAGATGATCTTTGTATGCATTTCCCTTATGGTCCTATATTAAATTGTGCTCTGTTTGTGGATTTCATGTGAACTTACTGCACACATCAAAGGACCATTGTGAATAAGTTTGCTTAAGATAGGAAAAGAAGTTTCAGAGGAGAAGGACTTTGAATGTGTTTTCAAATAAGGTACAATGCTACACTTAGGTCCCCGCTTGTGGCCATCTTGGATATTGATGAAAGACTTGCCAGACACAATTTTTTTCAAAAACAGCAAATGAATACCAGTTGTGACCAGGTATGGTTCCAATTAACTAATTAGTTTCAGAGGAGACAATCTTTGAATGTGTTTTCCCATACGGTCCAATGTTAAACTAGGTTCATCATTGTCGGCCATTTTGGATTACATATTTTAAAAAGTACCATCGAAGGACTATTATGACCTAGTTTGATTCTTATTGTGACAGACACATTTTTCAAAGGATACTTACTAAGTATAGTTGTGATATATGATTCCAATTTGGCAGGCACTTTCATAGAAGATCTATTATGTATTTTTCCATAAAGTCCAATGTTAAACTATATTCCCCGCTGTCGGACATCTTGGATCTCATGAGGACTGTCCGGATACATTTTTTCAAAGGGGATCAAATAAAGACAGTTTTTGACAAAATTTGATTACAACCGGCCATGTAGTCTCAGCGGGGAAGATTTTTGAAGAGTTTTCCCATTGAGCCAATTTATACTTAGTTCCCCACTGGCAGCCTCTTGGACGAGATCGGCAACTCCCATCATAAAAAAGTTCTGGTCATTTACATACTCATCATTTTTACACTAAATCGTAATCTCTATCTCAAATCCGTTTTGAAATACAAGGCAAAAGGTATAAACGTACAAAAAAATTGACGAATGAAGGGCAATAACTCCTATATATGTGTTCAGATTTTCATCAAAATTTTAGGTGGGGAGACCTTGATATGCTAAACATTAAATGTTGACCTCTATCTGTTATATTTTTTTATAAAAAAATAAAAAATAATAGAAATTGAAAATTTTGTACAAAAAGGGGCAATAAACCCAAGACGGGTTTTCGATTTTCTTCAGAATTGCAGGGCGCATATATCTTAAATGCTGATTTTTAAATATCTATAACAATTTTTGAGTTATTTGCCAAACTCCTATATGCTTTTTTAGTAACAACATCCATTTTGTTTAGTTTTCGAACTATTCGGATATAACTTCGAATCCACATACCCGGGTTATGATTCAGGTACAATTGGCTAAGCGATTTTAAAGGAGAAGATTTTTGAAAAAGTTGTCGATGGGCGGAAGGGCGACCGATGACAGATGCCAAGTTATGGCAGTAGCACTGCATGAAATGATGCATTTAATATAAAATTATATGCATGTTAAT
>MJUU01039832.1:2246-44834 GCA_002080025.1 Modiolus philippinarum
AAAAGAAAGGGAACTTTTTCTCTATTTAGTATTATACCGGTGTCCGCAATACTAAAACTTTATAAAATTTAACCATAAATATAAAAGAAAGGGAGTTTTTTCTATATTTAGTATTATACCGGTGTCCGCAATTCTAAAACTTTATAAAATTTAACCATAAATATAAAAGAAAGGGAGTGTTTTCTGTATTTAATATTATACCTGTACACGCAATACTAAAACTTTATCAAATTTAATCATAAATATAAAAGAAAGGGAGGTTTTTCTGTATTTGATATTATACCGGTGTCCGCAATACTAAAACTTTATAGAATTTAACCATAAATATAAAAGAAAGGGAACGTTTTCTGTATTTAATATTATACCGGTGTCTGCAATACTAAAACTTTACAGAATTTAACCATAGATATAAAAAAAGGGAGCTTTTTCTCTATTTAGTATTATACCGGTGTCCGCAATACTAAAACTTTATAAAATTTAACCATAAATATAAAAGAAAGGGAGCTTTTTCTGTATTTAGTATTATACCGGTGTTGGAAATACAAAAACTTCACATAATTGAACCATAAATATAAAAAAGTGCACCTTTTCTCCATTTTTATACCGGAGTTGGCAATACTTAAACTTCCCATGATTTAACCATAAATATAAAAGAAAGTGCACTTTTTCTCTATTTTATATTATACCAGTGTCCACAATGATTAAACCTATAATAAGTTTCATTTGATTAGGCTTCTGTTCTTCTACTATATTGAACAGCCTGCATTATCAAAATTGAATATTTTATGTTGATTAAATAAAGGTTTGCGTTCCTAACCAATAACTGTTTTTGTGACAAAAAACGGCAGTGATACTTAATCTGATAATATTTTATTTTCTTCTTGTAAAATCGGCGGTTTAAAAACAAAATAGTGTTGTGCAGAAAATTGGCAATCCTATCTATAAAATGCGGAATTTAAATGAAACGAGTAAACGCACGTTACACGATACACGCAGTGAACGTTACACGTTACACGATACACGATACACGATGAGCGCACACGATTTACACGATGAACGCAAACGGTCTACACGATGAACGCACACGATTCACACGATGAGCGCTAATTTGGGAATGTTGAACGTTTCCATCGCTGTACGTATGTGATAAAACATGCACAGCAAATTCCATTTAAGTGAGTTGTTGATATACGTTTAAACGTTAGAAAAATCTTATCATATAAATGATAGAGCTAGCATAGTAATGAAATTGAACAAGAACGTCATGTAATGTAGAGTTAGCAGTTTAAACCCCGTGAAAAAACAGGTATCAGCAGTTACTCCGAAAAGGTAATGTTATCTGCTCCACAAGTGGCACCCGTCATACTGTCAATTAAAATATGTTTTTAAATTATCTGTTGTTTAAATTTTTCAGGACAACTGACTGACCTGAAGACTTGTCTGCATGCACATGTATCTGTGCGGACACGTGGAGACCTTTCAAGTCTTACTTGGATTGAGTCGCCTGTGCAATATTCGTTGAGCAACGGAAACGACAACATATGTAGTGTTTCATATGCAGCACTAAATTTTAGAGATATCATGATAGCAACTGGGAAATTATCAGTGGACGCACTTCCCAATAATTTGTCTGCTGCTGAATGTATTCTAGGAATGGAGTACTCTGGATATGACGACACTGGTCGAAGAATCATGGGAATTGTTCCTTCGCAGGTAAGTTAATCTTAATTTCTATTCAATGAAAAAAACGGTATCTTGGAATAATCCGAATTTAGTATATGCTTATCATCTTCTGTTTAAAGCATGATATGAATACTTTTGATGCTTATCAGTTAATCGATTTGTCAAACTAAAACTAGATTTTTGTTATTATACTATATTACATGACTTAGATACATTAAAGGTTGCTTAATTTTTATCAAACTGATACTAGTAGCAATTGCTTAAGGGGGATAACACTATATCATTAATGCGTTTGAAATAATTATTTTCATCGATTCTTTATAAGCATTGGTGTGAAAAAGAACTTAATTCATCTATGTTACGTAGAAGCTGTCAATGTCTTTATAAAAATTATTTAGTTATTTTTATGAGTTACGTCCCTTAACCTATGTCTACCTCCTTATTAGCGATGCTCTTGATAACACTGATTGTTGCCATAGTTAGTTCATGGTTTCACTGATACATATTCAGCATTAAATTCTCATGGGCAATGCACAAGTCTTCTAAATTGTTCGTCAGAACTAATGTTGAGAGCAGTTTTATTTCTTCTGTAAAAGATGTAGAATGAATTGATGCATTGAACCTGAACAAAAATGAGGGCAGCTCATAAGACATCGAGGTAGTTCGTTCGTCAAACGCAGAAAAAAAAACATGAGGACAGGGGCTTGTATTGCAAAATTAAAAGTCATTCTAAATTCCTCCTAGTCTTAACCTATAAATGTTTAACAATGTTCATTTTAGAAAATATACAAGTATATCATTATATTTTGAGTTTACCAAAATATCTTGTTATATTGTAATCATTAATAAGCTAGTTAGTTCGGTGTCGGTTTCAGACATGATTTCCTTATATTGTGGTAGATCAGCTAAACTTGTTTTGTTTCAGGGATTGGCAACATCCGTGAGGACCATTGTAAACTGTGCTTGGAATGTTCCAGATGAATGGACACTAGAAGAAGCAGCTACTGTCCCAGTTGTTTATTGTACAGCGTTTTATGCTCTTGTTGTAAGAGGTAGAATAAGACCAGGGGATTCCGTACTGATACATGCAGGGAGCGGTGGAGTTGGGCAAGCAGCTATCACTATAGCGTTAAGTTTAAAGTGTGTTGTTTTCACAACTGTTGGGTCTGAAGAGAAACGAGAATTTCTGTTGACGAAATTTCCACAGCTTACTTGCCATAATATCTGTTCTTCAAAAACAGCAGAATTTGCTTCACATATCATGGAGATGACGAAAGGGAGTGGTATGAGAATTAATTATATCATAACAATACAGAAGAATTTAAATACACAAAGCACGTGTACATAACATAAAAATTATTTTCGTCAATGGTTAAAAATTTTATGTCTTGTGTAAAACTTAAATGACTGTAAGGTATTTCTGCAAAACAGAAACCTCTGATTGAATGAATTCAAAACTTTTTAATTCCGTCTAGTCTATTTCGAAGTCGCAAGAAGACATCGTAAAAAATGTCAAGAACTGATAAAAAATTGACCATCTATCACGAGAACGTCTTCACTTATATTTTGAAATTCACAAATTTTGGTGACTTATTATGATTTCAAATGATTTACGGCCCATTAAAAGTGGTCCTTTTCCTTAATGTAAATCATAAAATGCAGTTTCAAAGCAACTTATACGATTATATAATTCAACTCGCTCATACTAAGGTCAGCGGCGTCTATCAGAAGATAAATGTTTATAAAGTATATTGTCGGAAATAACGGCAACAGAATATCGAAGGAACAAGGGAAGCGAAAACTACAAAAATCGAAATCCGAAGACATGGCAAAAACGGCATCAGAGAAAAACAAAGACAAAACAAGGACGTGAGACAGCCACAAGCATGGAAATAAAAAGACGACATTAAAAACTAGGGCACTCATAGTGTGAACTCCCATGAAAACCGGGAGTAACATCAGGTGCTCCGGAAGGGTAAGTATGTCCTGCCCCGCTAGCCACACCGTCACACTATCAAGGAGGCATATATTGTTTTGAAATTTCTATTTGGTAGCGGATTGCTCAATGTCATTTGCTAACCCTTAGACAAAACCAACTGAAATCCATGGCACATGTTACTTTTCTAACCCTCAAACAGTACCATGGTAAAATTTTGAAAATATTTGGTCAACGAAAGTCAACGAATTCAATCATGGTATATATTTTTGGTATTTTGATAGGTGTAGACATTGTTTTGAACTCTTTATCAGAAGAAAAACTTGAAGCAAGCCTTACCGTTTTGGCAAAGCATGGAAGATTTTTGGAGATTGGAAAATTTGATTTATCAAACAATAGTCCATTAGGTAAACATTATACTAGTGTTGATATGCCTTTACATATATAGACAAAAAATTAACACAGAATATGTATTTGTATACATGAATATTATAAGCAGGATGTTAAAAAATAGAATCTTGCATAAGGTCAGACTAAAGATCGGGCTATCTTTCATGAGTGTAAGAAATTTCGACTTTTATCGAGTTGATCGTAGCAACACGAGACGAAAAGACGTAAAATTTCTTACACGAGTGAAAGATATCGAAACCTTTAATTATGATTTAATGCAAGTTCTCGTTTCTACCGTAATATTCGATGTGAAACACCTGCGAACTTATACCGTTTGAACAACGTCGTCACCATTTGAGAGTTCTTTACATTGTGACGTCAGGTGTTTTATGACGTTTAGTCATGGTAACGATTGTTTTATCAAATAAATGGACATGAATGGTTGCTCATTTACCCGTGTGAGATGGGATCGCGTGCATCGATCTTACACAGGTCATCTTACCACCATTTACCAAAGAAATCAAGCTTTTTAAAAAAAATAATAGAGTTTTTCGAATATACTTAAACAGTCCGACGACATAATTTGAAAACCAAATGTTGAAAGATGGGATAAAATCATATTAAGGTAGTTTAAACAGTAAACCAGCAAAATTAGGGTAAATCAAAAGAAAAATAAAACATCTGAATGTATATCTAACATGCCAAATTTTTTGACATAATTAGTTTTTTTTTTATCTCACCTTGCTTATGCCAGGTTTAGCTCTTAACATCACTTGGTGTCCCCCGTCATTAACTTTTCATTCAAAGATCATCTTCACTGAGACCATTTAACCTACGGGAATTAAACTTGGTGACAACAGTCCTGGTTGGTCACCTTCAAAGTTTGTGATTTTTATGTTCGTACCTACATCAGCGCTAAACATAGTTTTAACATGGGAACCTGTAGAAAATGCATGCAAAGATTTGTTCATCTGAAACCACTGGACCAATCGGTACATAACTTGGTCACAATTGTCCTTCGGTGATTCTTTCAAAGTATGTGATTTTTATGTTCCTACATCAACCAAGATGGCCGCCGACGCGGAACATATTTTAACCATATTATACTATGGGAAATGCATTTACAGATCTTCTTCTCTGAAACTACTATGCCAATAGGAACAAAACTTGGTCACAATAGTAATTGGTTGGTCACTTCAAAGCATGTGGTTTTTATGTTCGTACCCCAATTAAGATTGCCGCAAAAAGTGAACATAGTTTTAACATAGGAACCTATGGAAAACGCATGCAAAGATCTGTTCATCTGAAACCACTGAGCCAATCGAGACAGAACTTGGTCACAGTAGTCCTTCGATAGACCCCTTCAATTTATGTGATTTTTGTGTTCATACATCAACCAAGATAGCCGCCAGTGCGGAACTAAGTTTCACCATAGGATCCTATGGAAAATGCATGCAAAGATCGTTTTCTCTGCAATTACTAAGCCAATGAGAACAAAACTTGGTCCCAATAGTCCTTGGTTTGTCCCTTCAAAGTTTGTTTTTTGTTCGTACCCAATCTAAGATGACAGCAAGCGACGGTCATAAGTTTAACATAGGGATACTATTGGAATGCATTGAAAAATCCTCTACTCTGAAACAACTGAGCCGATTGGAACTCAACTTTGTCATAATAGATCTCGGGCGGTCACCTTCAAAGTCTGTGATTTGTGCTTTTTTTTACCTCATCCAAGATGACCGAAAGCGGAGAACATAGTTTTAACATAGGTCCCCCGAAGATTCTCCAGCCCAATATTCAAACTTGGCAGAAATAAAAGTCTACATTCCTTTTTATAGGATTTTGCCTCCCAATTCGATCTCTTTGGTATGGGTACTTCCTTTTTACTACTTTTGGATGAGAGCTTTCAATATAAATCAAGTAATGCTGCTGAGGAGAGGTTATTTCTTGAAACACATTAACGGTATAACCAAATTTACTGTTTATCATGCAACTTGTGTATTTTTGTATTTGAACATAGTTTCCTATGGAATTGCATTCAAAGATAATCATCTTTTGAGCCACTTAGCCAATCGGGACAAAACTTATTCACAAAAATCCTTTAGTGGTCCCCTTCAAAATTTTTATTTTTATGTTAGAACCTCAACCGAGCTGGATGCCAGCGCGGAACATAGTTTAAACATGTAAGTCTAGGGGAAATGTATTCAATGATATTCTCCTCTGAAACTAAAAAGCCAATGTGAACAAAACTTGGTCACTGTTGTCCTTGGATGGTCCTCATCAAAGTTTGTGATTTTTATGTTCGTACCACATCTAAGGTGGCGGCAAGCGGGGAATAGAATTTCAACATAGGGCCACGTGAACAAATCTTTGTAACAATAGTCATTTGGTGGATGCCTTCAAAGTTTGTGAGCCTTTTGTTTGTACCTCATCCAAAATGTCCACCAGCGGGGAACATAGTTAAAAATAGGGATTCAAAAATCTTCTCTTCTGAAACCACCAAGCCGATTCAAGCCAGACTTGGTCAAAATAGCCCTTTGGTGGTCCTTTTCAAAGTCTGTGGTTTATAGGTTCGTACTTCATCCAAGATGGCGGTCCGAAGGAAACGTAGTTGAAAATAGGACCCTTTGGAGAATGCATTTAAAGATCTTTTCCTATGATTTCAATTGATTTTTAACATGAAAATCCTTTGTTATCTCTCTTCAGCGTTTTAATTTTTATGTTGGTATCTCATCCAAGTTAGTTACATAGATTAACATAGGAGACAGTACAGCACAGAACCCAAGGGAGTGATACATGCTCTTAATAGCCTCTTGTTATATCGAGGAAAATAACGGAGGTTTTCTTTTTTTATTTAACGCAATTTTGAAGGTTTACTGCTAACCTAACATTTTATATTTTTATATTAACAACTGAAAATTTAACAGGCGATAAACATGTTTAGGGTACGATTTGAGCGCTCTCCCTTTGCCCGCGGCAAGTAAAATCTGTGCAGGGCAAGAAAAATTTGATGCTTATTTGTCCGTTTGTCAATTTGAAATTTTATTCATCTTCACTTCTGCATGTGGTAGGGCAAGTTGATCTTAGGACAGGCAAGTGATATTTATTGGCGATTTGTCCGATCAACCCCTGATGTTATTTTATTCATTTTAGACAAAGTTGGGAAGTGAAATCAACCCACCCACCATTTGTTTTTGGTTTTTTTTTGTTTTGTTTTGTTTTGTTTTGGTTTGGTTTTTTTGTTTTGTTTTTGTTTTTTTTTGTCTTTTTATTGGTGCTTTGAATGAAATAAGGTCCAAACAGAACCAAGATAGATACAGTACAAGGTAAACTGTAATGAGTGATTCTGCATTTGATGTGTAAGACTGGGTAAGTGTTTAAATGAGAGGATCGGTATCATTTGATTTAAAACAAAATTAACAAAGAGAAAACTTTGCTCCTGGACAGAATTGATATTGTTCTTGTTTGCATTTTATTTTTATTTTCTGGATTTTTTTATAGGTATGGCAATCTTCCTAAAGAACATTAGCTTCCATGGAATTCTACTGGATGCAATTTTGGATGATCCGTCAAATAAAGACTTGTTAGAAGTGTCTCAGTTATTGACAGAAGGAATTAAATCTGGTGTTGTACAACCCTTAAAGTCAACTGTGTATAGTAGAAATAAAGTTGAAGATGCATTTAGACATATGGCACAGAGGAAACATATCGGCAAAGTACTAATTCGGGTAAATCATTTAAATATGTATTTTGATAGATCTTTAGCTCACGTGACCTGAAGGGTCAGTGTGGGCTTTTGTTATCACTTGCAGTCTTTCATCCGTCTGCAAAGTCTTTCATCATCTTCTCTGAAACCACCACGACATATTCACCCAAGAATGATGCATTGACGTCCTTTACAAAGCGTGCAAATTTAGGTCTGACTCTTTGACAATCATGTCCACCAGCGTTGAATATTTGACATTGAAAACTATGGAAAATTCGCGGCTCTGAAACTTATGAAGCTCACTTCACTAAAAAATTATTGCAAACACTTTTACGTTCTTTATACCTCCAAAGATATAACCAAACTGAAAAAAAATTAGTATAAACAAAATTGTATGGAATTCTATATTTATCAGTACACGTATTTTTAACACTTAAATTCACATTAGTCATACCAACATTGAAATACATAATATATACTAGTAATGAATGTTATTTTGTGGAATGTATCAGTATGTATGCCACGGTTTTTCTGATAAAGGGAACATAACATTCCTTTTGATTCAACATGAGAGTAAAATAAAAACTATCCACTAAAGTATTTTTCTGTTTTGATATTTTGTATCATGAGTTTAGTTCCTTGATTGTTTATTTAATGATCTTGCTTTTTAGGTTAACAACAACGAGTCATATGAAATGGACCCTATTAAGGCTTTACCTAGAACTTATTTCGATCCTGCAAAATCGTACATCATCACAGGAGGACTTGGAGGATTTGCATTAGAACTTTGTGAATGGATGATTAAAAGAGGAGCACGATGCCTAATTTTGACTACTAGATCTGGCATTAAGACGGGATATCAATCGAAGAAGGTTGATGCATTTAGAAAAAGAGGGGTGCACGTCACAATATCTAAATTGAACGTATCAAATGAAATGGAAGCTACTGAATTGATTACCGAATCGGCAAAATTGGGTTCTATTGGCGGTGTATTCCATTTAGCAATGGTACGTTATACTTATTAGAAGAGAGAAAGTGTAATATTCATGAACAGCCCATAATTTCTTAAGAAGTTTAGCTATACAGGTCTGTTCCTTAATTGAAACAGTGTTTTTTACAACAGCTTACAATTTAACCTGAAGCAAACGAACCTTTAAAATTGGTGCGATATCGCCCAACCAACACCTACAAATATTAGCCTTCTCTATATTATGAGGCTGAAAAGTAAATTATTGAATGGATTACATTGAATGGTTGGTGATAATCAGCATTTCAGTCACCATAAGCAAAATGTATTGCGATACCCTATCACTGCTTAGTAGATGCACGATATATAATACAGAGATAAAAATGTAACGGAACTGTTGTTTATCAAGCTTTAAACATTGTCAGTCCGAGCTGTGGTCGAATGTATCAATGTATTTTTCAAGGACAACAAAATTTGTATCGTCCGCTATTTCACTTGGGGGCTCATATTGAAAAAATCATCGGATTGCCTTTGCAGGCTGCTTTGCGAAGTAAAACATTTTGTATTACATGGTAAATTACTCTCCTAGTCTATTACACTTAAATGATTACTATTCACTGCTGGTGGACAAGAGGTCCCCGATGGTATTTACCAGCCCAATAGTCAGACTTGTCTGACATGAAAATTGACCTTGCATTTTAGAGAAATTAACTGTTTATCAAAGTACTAACCCAATTAAAATACTGAGGCTTCATTCCGTGTATGGCACTCCGTGGATGTCCTTGGTGCTGGATTTGGTGTCCTATTTCGATATTTATGGTAACGAGTACTTCTTTTTTTCACTACTTTTGGATTATGGCTTTCTATAGTTTTCGATTTTAATGCTGCTGATGAGAGGTTACTCCTTGAAACACTTGTACAGCGTAACGAAATTTACTGTTATTTGTGCAACTGTGGTATTTTAGTATTTTGAAACCATTGGGCCGATGACTGCTGGTGGACCAGAGGTACCCTAGGATATTTACAAGCCCAATAGTCAGACTTGTCTGACATGAAAAATTGACCTTGTGTTTGATAGAAATTTAACTGTTTATCTAAATTCTAACCCATTCAAAATACTGAGGCTTTATTCCGTGGATGGCACTTGGTTGATGTCTTTAGTACTTGATTTGGCGTCCTATTTCGATATTTTTGGTAACGAGTACTTCTTTTTTCACTACTTTTGGATTATGGCTTTCCATAGTATTTGATTCTAATGCTGTTGATAAGAGGTTACTCCTACGTGTACAGCATAACGAAATTTTCTGTTGATTATGCAACTTTGGTATTTTAGTATCTTCTAATAAATAACAAAACATTTTATTGAAGTGTTATATACATGGATTAAATATTTATTCTCTTATAATGTGGCAGCAATATCTATTTCTTACACGATTAGATAATTTTCGTATCACTTAGTGTTAACTTTTATGCTATCATTTCATTGGCCTTTCGTACGATTAGATAACTTTGCAGCCGTATTTTCATTGGTTGTTCTAGAGGTCACACATCAGATCAAAACAACGTCATGGAAATTCTTGTGTTAATTTTTATTCCGTGCTCATTTCATTATGACGTCTGCATTATTTTTAATTTTATGGGAAAGAAGAAGAAATTAAAATTAAAAAAAAACAGCTTCGTGTGTACACACGTATTAATTCATTCTGCCAAAACAGTTGAATATCTTTTGGCCACTTGAACTGGTAAAGTTACCTTCCTGTGTTTATATAATGATGTAATGTGTATTGGGATCATTGACGCGTGGAAATTGACATCGGAATCAGCAACCACAGTTACAGAGAAATTTAAACCTACATTTAATTACAAATAATTCGTAACATTTTCACTCAACTGACAAGCAAATATTAATTTTATTATAGATGTTAAAAACTGTATTTACAATCTAAAAAGATACCCAAGCTTGTCACCAGCGTTGAGCCATGTACTTGTCATTACTGTTGATTGATGTGTACATGTGCCTCTATTGCAAAGGTAAACCAAGTGGCAAAACTTTTACTGAATCGAAGACAACCCACGCCTACAGTCTATTACCTTAAAACTACAACACTGTATATACAAACCAAACGAAAAAGGTTACAATGGTAAACATTGTGTCATTTTAACTGTACCGTAGATCTGTTTCAAAATGTAAGCTTCTCTTTAGTTAAACAATGCCACTTGGTTGACCGTATCGTTGATTATAGTTTCTACTTTATATACGGTAAAAATATTGCTAGACTTAAAATTCATTATAAGGACAAGTTAAAGTACTTAATCCATATTGGATGTATTCACAAACACAACAAACTAAATTCTCCCAACTAAACATAATTGGGAGAACACGACAGAAGAATTAACAAATGAAATTTATCATAAGAGAAATAGGTTTCACAACTCGTGAGGCTTGTATATCGCTTGATATCAACTCTCGCTATTTAATTACAAATAATAATTAAGTCCCTGAAGCTCGTTAATTATTATTATGTAATTAAATAGCTCGAGTTGATAACAAGCGATATACAAGCCTCACTCATAATGAAACCTATAATTATTTGCCTCACTCTGTCCTGTTCATTAACTGTTATATGATTCAATGTTGTATTATAACTAATAGAATAGTATTCTCAATGTGCTTGGAAATCCAGGAACAATGTCAGCATAGAGGAATAATGTTTTATTAAACATTTTCTGTAGAAAAGGGAACATACTCTCATTTTAGATTTATACAATTTCCCGTATAACGAATAATGGTTCTGTATTGAATGGTTCAAACAATATTGAGTAAAGCTCATTGTTGAAGGCCTCATGGTGACTTCAAGATGAAGACTTTATCTAATGTGCATTTACTCCATATTCTTTATTGTTTACGAATCGTATTTGGTCATATTAGACTTTACAATAGCTTTCAAACCATATAATCAGAAATAAAATATTAACCGTTTATATGTATTTCCATTGCATGTTTTATAGGTTCTTCGAGACAGGCTTCTGATTAACATGTCTTCAGAAGACTTTGAGGAAGTCTGCAAACCAAAGGTTCATGGAACAATCAATTTAGATACAATTACACGTTCAAAATGCATGGAAACTTTGAATTGGTTTGTAGTCTTCTCATCTGTTAGTTGTGGACGTGGGAATGCAGGCCAATCAAACTACGGATACGCAAATTCAGTAATGGAAAGAATATGTGAGAAAAGGGTAAAGGATGGACTCCCAGGTAATAGGATTCTGCATTTGCTTTTCTGGTTTAGTCTTTATGTCTTCAGAAGCCTTTGAAGAAGTCTGAAAACCAAAAGTTTGCCAATTTTTTTTACAATCAACTCGTGTGCTTTATAATCGTTTTAATGCTGTAATGTCTACTGGTCCCTTTGTCGGACAACGGATGTCAGTGTTTGTAATAGTGCTTTGCACGATATGTTATGCTTGTTGTCGACCCTGCATTCATGACAAAAGGGATATATGGACGTTGCGGTGGTCAACATTTAGCAAGTGAATTCTGCTCAAACCAGTGTTAGGAGCCCTCTTGAACCCACCATGAGGTAGCAGTTTTTTCTCTTTGTTGAATGTATCATGGTGACTTCAAGATGAAGAACAACAATGAAAGCGTTGTTCCATTTGCTTAATCTTACCATGTATTTACCATGTTTATGGGATTTTGCCCAATATACATTTACTCTTTATCCCTTTATTTGTTCATGGAACACTCAATTTAGATACAATTACACGGACAAAAGGCGTAGAAACTGAATTGGTTTGTAGTCTACTTACCTGTCAGTTTTGGATAAGGGAATGCAGGCCAATCAAACCATGGATGCGGGAATTCTGTAATGGAATAGAATAAGTGAAAAAAAGGTGAAGGACGGACTCCCAGGTAATATTATTCTGCATTTGCTTTTTTGTTGTTGTTTTTGATTTAGTGCTATTGATTGAAGTAAGGCTTTTGCCGCTAAAGTACCCACTTTTAGTAGTATCTTTTTGCTAGAGTTGCATATAGACAATATAAACAGCGCTAATGCTGGCCTTTGCTTGTGCCGGTAGCAAGTCCAGTTGTCCCGGGTTCCTATCGTTGTTTACGTTTGATTCTTTTTTGTTTTGTTTTGTGTTTTGGTTTTTTTTTTGTTGGTTTTTTTTCGGTTTTTCTTTCTTTAATTTGTTGTTTTTCAGTTCCTCGTTGCATTGTGGCATGTCTTTCGGCCATGGAAGGTGTTTCCTTTTATCCCTTTTATTCTATCCCCTGAAAGTGTTCTTTACATATAATTTCTGTTTTTTTTTTCAATAAATGTATTACACCGTTATATATAGAAAAATGGTAGTTTTGAAGGTCGAGACAGAAAATATCACCGTATCGCGGCGAGTCCGATAGGACGAGCAGCGATACTAGTGATAGTTTCTGTCGAGACCTTCAAAACTACCATTATTGTTTTTGAATATGAATGAATATCTTTATTCTCGTGAACCAAACTTAGTTACAGAGAAGATAAATATATACAATAAATAAATAATACAATTTGCATGTGTGGAAATACAAAAACACAAAATTACAGTATTTGTTAACAGTATTTGTTAACCAGGAGGGGTTATTTCAATATCTCCAATATAAATCTCATAAATTTACATAATTTTTCAAGCTCAACAATATTTTGTGAAGACATTAAATAACAAAATTTTAAAGTATTAGTACGAGTTAAATACTCTGCTGACAAATATTTTTTATCGGCAACATCATAAGAGTCATGACGTCATATTCGTGACGTCATTGCCTGATATTTTCTTGTATCAGGTCAGTACATAGATACTGCAAATATCAGTCAGTAAGATCAAAGAGAAAAATGTACATATTGCTGATAAAACATCTTTCATCAAAAATAAGTGTAAATAATGCAAATATAATGTAAAACTAAATACGTTAGGGTAACGAGAAATGTTTTAATTTCATGAAATGATTAATGTTTATATTCCATATGAGGAATTACAAAAAGGGTATTATGCATTAGGCAAACGGATGATTTCAAACCTGAACTCCGAAAAAAGGAGGTAAGTGTACAAAGTGTAAATGTTTCCTTTGTCATAAATAAATGATCTTAACTTGGAATGGAATATGTTACATATGTAAATAAAATATGTAAGTATATTACATTTAAATATATGGTTAGTGAGAATGGTGTTCTTGGTAATAGATACACAAAGAGACGTTTATTTGGATTTTTTTTAATCCTGAGATTATTATAAATTTATTTGCCATTTTACATTAAACTCATCGATTTTGAATTTCTGTTAAGTTTATTTAGTTGTCTCTGTACAACTTGATTCATTGGTGTCAGAGACAAAACAAGATATAATGATATAAAACAAATTTATATACGACAGAACAAATAAAAAGCTTAGCATCAATGAATAATGCTTTGCGATGTTATGCTGTCGCCTTAAAACGTTGTTGTCCTGGTATTTTTAGGGAAATATCTGGAAGACAAAGTCCCCGCCTATCAGTATCTTCAGCCCTATTTTTTTCCTTTACCAATACTTTTCAGTTATCGTGGTACGTTGTTTGTTGGTCCAAAAACTGTCAGTTGGAATGTTTAGATATTTTCATGATTTACACTTTGTTATAAGAGCAAAGAATAATAAAGTTGAAATTTGGGATGGCCGGCCATATGAGCATAAAATCTTTCATGTAAACATCAGCTATTTTTGATAAAAGGATAGGGAAATTTTGACAAAATTTTGATTTCCTCTAGTTACATCAGAAAGTATTTTTGAAATATTGGTATATTATTAGCTAATGTATTTGCCTCTGATTTGCGTAAAAAAATAGGGGTCACAGAACTTATTTATTTATAAATAGCGAAGACTGGTTTTCTTATATTATTTCTGTACTAATTATCTCACCTTAATAAAACATGACTTTGCTGAAAAACTACCAATATTCTGCATCGTTACATAGTAAAAGTGGAATATTAGATCAAATTTCTTTTTTCTAAGATATCAAAAATCATTAAGCCAACATTCCCATAGTGAATTCCATTTTTCACAGGTGCACAAGAATGATGCTCAGTTTTAAACCCTGAACTACGCTAATAAAATGAATTCAGATCTTCTTTTTATTATAATGGCATTAATAAACTGCAGATATTGATTTGAATTAAATCTAGGTTTAGCCATTCAATGGGGAGCTGTCGGCGATGTTGGTGTATTATTGGAGCAAAATAAGACAAATAATATTGAAGTGTCTGGAACACGTCCACAGAAGATCGGTTCGTGTATGAATGTTTTAGACCAGTTCCTACAACAACCTAACCCCGTTGTCTGCAGCTTTGTTAATACGGACAGACCATCTGGAAGACAGTCACACATTCAACAGAATACAATGGTGAAGAGTGTTCTGCGTATCTTAGGTACATTTGTATTCAGATTAACATATACTGTGAGAGAAAAAGATGAGATATCTGAATTTTCTTTCCCATGATTTCTGGTATGATCATTTTTAACCTAAAAGGTAATTTTTACATTATGGCATCTGATACTGTTACATAGAATAAAAACGATAACAGGAAAAATCTACAATGGCCGAAAAGCATAGTCATATGCCATAATGTAGCAAGGAAATGCACGAGAAAAAAACACAATAAAAATTAAGACACTCAAACAACGATAGGAACTCGGGACAGGCGGACTTGGTATCGGCACTAGCATAGCCAAAAACCTCATCTTTCTCTATCTATTTTTCATTTTAGAATCTGATTTGCGTTCATTGTTGGTGCTAAATTGCCAAAACTACGGAGTGATCCGTATTTTCTAAGAGTCAATTCATGGATCTTAAATGTTGCGTTTGATAAATATTTCTCATTTTTACATAAGCTTAAACGAAGAGAATGTATCGTTTCTTGGATATAAAATGAAATAATGGAACAGTACATTTTTGCCATTTTTAAATTTCATGTCGCCATATTATTCTATTGCGACAGATTGAATGTTGTCGTCATTACCAAAGTCCCATACTCATTTAGAGAAATTCAGAAATCTTTAAATTTCGAAACTTTAGTTTCCTGTTTGTAGTCGACAGTTTTTAGTATTATCCTTACCTGTACAGAAATACAGAAAGAAAGCAAATTTCGCAAATTTTTAATTTTTAACTAGTGCTGCTGACGAGGAATTAATTTCCGATATGGCCATACAGCTCATTTAAATTATTGCAGTTAGAGTTTACATATGTGTTATGGTCTCATGTTAATTTACTCCGTATCCTTTCGTAAAATATTGACATTATTTTAGCAGTTTTTGTTAATACCAAATCTTTCGATTTACACCGCTCAAAACCAAAACAAGATTTACATGTGTTCGATACTCCAAAGATATACTTTGTAATAAAAATAATTATATAACATCCATATAATTAACTTGCAAAGGTAATTAAATCAACTAGAGTTTTGCCGAAGGGCAGTCAGTTTATCTCTGCTCATTTACCCCTGAAAAAATATGGTAAGTACAAATGTAAATGTATTGGACACTATGCAGGTGTGAACGCAATGTAAGTGGACACAAATCAAGTATGGACACGACGAAATACCTCCAATTTTTACAAGAAAATATGCAATATGGAATTATTAAGATTTCAAAATTCAAGCCGCACATTTTCAGGTTGAATACTATAACAGTGCAACATTTCATCAAAATCAAATCAGCTGTTTAGGAGGATATGTTTCCTTTTTTCCAGAAAATATTTAGAGTTAAATTATCTCCAAAAATTCAAAATTTCATGCAGCAACCGTATTATTCAGGAACATTTTCAGATGATGTACGACAACTGTGTAACATTTCATCAAAATCAAAGCAGCCGTTTAAGAGAACATGCGCTGACAATGTACATGACCAAATAGACAGACTGAAGGAAAAACAGAAACACGTTAGGACGGATAGGGTGATTCCTATGTACCCTCAGAATTCGTTTGCGGGGGTATAATGAAAAAAAAAGATATCCACAGAAAATATTTTCGGTTAAGTATACGAAATAGCTGTTTTACAGGCATCAGTCACATAAAACATAGAATTAAAATACAATTAAGGAAACTCCAGTAAAGTATTTTGTTTGTAAAAATCAGAGCTGCGACTTTTGAAAGAAGGATTTGGAATATATAACACTGCACAAATTCCCTGCCAAATCAAAATAAATGAAAACAATAAAATATATATTAGTGGTGAAAAATCAATGTTAAGACATTTATTTGGACCATATTTGTTTTATAGGAATTAAGAATCCTTCATCAGTTGAGGTTGATTCAAGTTTTATGGACCTTGGATTAGATTCATTATTGGGCGTGGAAATCCAGCAGGTTTTAGACTCTCAATTCGGAATTTCTCTGTCTTTGGAACAGATTCGAAATTTATCGATCAGTCAATTAAAGAGTATGGAGGAATATGACCATCAGATAGACAGACAAGCAGAATCATCTGACGAATCAGTTGTGCAGTATAATGAATATATGAACGCCTATGATTTGGATTGTCTTGTGCCTCAGGTTGTTTGCAGAAAAATGAACGATATTGAAAATGGAAGGCTTTTGTTTTTGGTTCATCCTCTTGTGGGTAAGAATACATTTGGTAAACACGTTGGGTAAGAATACATTTGGTAAACACGTTGCATTTCTTATTCAAAGTGATTAATTATTGGCTGAATTAGAGCATAATGACCAGTGATGCAATCCGAGGTCTTGTTCGAGTGTATTTTGTATTTTGGATATTTACTTTTGCTTTTATATGACATATCTCTTGTCATGTTCATTTGATTCTTATATCTGGCAGATTTCTTGAATTCTCCTGATTATGTTAAAGATCTTAAGCCATATTGTAGCTATTCAAAATAAGTAGTGTAACTAAATATTGTTGCAGTTTCTTCAAGATTTAAATGACCTTTTAACATTATTACGGCGATCTTTCTTAATAATTCACTAACAACCTAAAAACTTTGATGAATTTTTTTTTAAATATGTTAATTATTATTCTGCCTGATAGCAGAATATGCATATTTTAATATTGATGACGTAGGTAAAGGGAGATAACTATTTAAATCAGCAAGTCGCTGGAAACAGTCAGTTCCATCGACGCTTTCTAAGCATTGATTTGAAAAGGAATTAAAATTATCTGTGTTACTTTGAAGCTTGCAATATATTTATGAAAATGTTTAAAACAAACATACAAGCGATTTTTAGAGTTTTTCCCCTTAAACGACGTCTACCTTCTTATGGATAGAAAAAAATCAGTTAATGACATTGTAACCTGTTCTAATCTGAACAAAAGAAGATTGGTATGTTGCATATCAAGAGATAATATTATTAATTAGATCTTTTTCAAGCTATTCCATTTTCCTGAACATAATCACATGACCTCCCATATTATGTGAGGTTGCACAGAAATCCCATATCAAAAAGGGCTGATTGCATGGGTAATATTACACGGTGCCTAAAAAAAGCTCAAAATGTAATTCTTGTTCTTTCATCGAAATGGCATATCAAAAACGACTGATTGCATGGATGAATTTGCACGAATAGATCAAAATGTAATTTTTATTCCTATCACCTGCAAAGGTCATTTACAGTTTCAGCTGTTGTATTATAATCAGTACAGATTCAAAATTTAATGGGAGAAATTGATTATGGCATATCAAAGAGACATATAAATTTCCTTTCATTACATTTATATGACTGATTAACCGCCATGTCGGTCAGAAATATTCTTACTGGAAATTCTTTGATATCTTCATCTTCTTGTTTGTATCTACTTCAAATGAGCAGGCCAAATATAAATGTGCACAACTTTTGAAATGTAAGAAATGTATGAAAGAACATATTTAATTGATTATAAAAAAAATGCAAAATTAGGATAGTAAAATGGAATATGTGCTCATTATAAAAGTACTACAAAAAGTGTTTCGATTAATATGCATGAATTCAATTGATAATATAACAATTGTACCTTGTGTACTAGGTCAATATAATGTTATATCGACCAAAAGATGCATATTGACCTCCAGCTTCGAGATCGGTTAATATGCATCTCTATGGTCGATATAACGTCATATTGACCTATACAAAGGCTATTTGAATTTTAGTCTTCGACAATATACCTTCGATCCTTTATCTTTTCTATATATAAAGCTTCACCCTATATATTAAAAGATGCTCAGCCATTCAAGTACCAGCTTACGTCCAAACAGGGTTCTTTATATCAACTAATCACATTTGTTACAGAAGACGCACCTCATGCTTTGTGGACATATTCACGTTACCTTCTTGTTCCAAACATGTAAATTGTTCAGTCGTTCATTATTAGTATTTGTTATGTTTTGTTACAAGAGATGCTACATGTTTTAAGGATACATTTTATTACAGGAGATGCTACATGTTTTAAGGATACTTTTTATTGCAGGAGATGCTACATGTTTTAGGGGTACTTTTTATTACAGGAGATTCTACATGTTTTAAGGATACTTTTTATTGCAGGAGATGCTACATGTTTTAAGGATGCTTTTTATTGCAGGAGATGCTACATGTTTTAAGGATACTTTTTATTACAGGAGATTCTACATGTTTTAAGGATACTTTTTATTGCAGGAGATGCTACATGTTTTAAGGATACTTTTTATTACAGGAGTTGCTACATGTTTAAGGATGCTTTATATTACAGGAGATGCTACATGTTTAAGGATACTTTTTATTACAGGAGATGCTACATGTTTAAGGATGCTTTATATTACAGGAGATGCTACATGTTTAAGGATACTTTTTATTACAGGAGATGCTACATGTTTTAAGGATACTTTTTATAAGAAGAGGGGCTACATGTTTAAAGGATACTTTTTATTAAAAGAGATGCTACATTTTTAAAGAATACTTTTTATTACAGGAGATGCTACATGTTTTAAGGATCTTGTAAAGTTCCTGAATTGTCCTGTGTATGGTCTACAATGCACTGCAGATACTCCGTTAGATTCAATATCCTCAATGGCCACCTACTATTTACAGGTTAATAAATCAAAATACTTTTTGAACATAAGTACTGTAAACTTACTAACCTTGAAGGTACAATAATGATAATTATAGTATAACTAATCGACCGTGATGAATATCAATAATATTAATGTCACGAGTGCCGAACAACGCAGGAATAAACGAGTTTTGAAACTTGTTCCAAAACGAGTTTAATCCTTTGCGTTGTTCGACACGAGTGACATTATCATTGATATTCATCACGGTTTATTGGTTATACTTATTATTATATAGATTTCAAATCTTGAAACAGATTTTAGATGCAATATTATGGGGATTATCTTTTTTTATATCAATGCGCCATGTGTTTACATTGACGACAATGATGTGACGCTATTTCCTAGAGTGAAAATAAATTGTGTATTTCACTGAGTGAAAATATAAAGATTTATTTGATTGAGAAAACTCGATAAATCACCGCTATCTATATAATAATCTGTTTTGTTTCTATTAGCAAGAATTGAATAAATAACAAAATATCGAAGTCACAGATTAATTTATTTTCTGTATATGCGCATTTCAACAACTTATTTACATTAGTGCAGATCAAACCAAAGCATTTGGAAGTTCATTAAGCGAAAAACGTGTAAATGCTGATACAGAAAAAAAACAAAAATGATCTAATTAAATATCTCATGACATATCAATTTCTAGAAAGCCTTTTAACAAATTTGCGAAATTTCTCTCCTGTCATTAAGGATGTACTCCAGTGTGGAGCCAAAATTAAAGTATTTTTCCAACCTTGAATTTTGCAATGTTCTTACCCTGTAAAATCATTATATGAAGAAAATTCATAGGTTGCTGTGCAAATTATTGTGCTACAGATGTTTGAAAGTGACCAATTTTAGCCATTTTTAGCTATCGTTTTTATGTTTGTCTTTTGTTTGTCATTTTGTTTTTTTTTAGTGCAGTTCCTTGGTACATTATGGCATGTGACTATGTTTTCGGCCATTGTAGGTGTTTCCTGTTATCTTTTTATTCTATTTTGCTCATTTTCATGCATTTTTGTCCATTTTTTACTATTTTCATGGGAAAATCTAGCTTATAGTATAAAACTTTATCTCATTTTTTCTGAAAAGCTGTAAATAAATGAACAAATTCAGCAACGAAAAATCATGTGTTTGTGTTGATATAAGAAAGTTTTGTCCCATTTTCATGCCTTTTTAGAGGCAATTTCAGTATTTCCATATTTTCCTAAAAATATTTTTTGTCATGAAATGACTTTTTCTTACCCAACCCTATTTTGTGAAAATTTGACAGGAATCCAACATCCAATAAGGGCATAAATCTTCAGTTTGTAATTACTCTGAAACTACTTGATAGAAATGAAAAATTTTTTGACACAATTTAAAGCTAAGTATAAATTTGGTAAATGCAATGATATTGTACATAAAATATAAATAATTTTAAATTTATTTCCAAACGAGATTTCATTGGGACCAAAACATGACCAGAATGCATCCTTAAAATAAACCTCCCATGAATAAACTTCGACTTAAAGTATTACAGACATCGCATGGATATATTTTTCTTTGTTGTCATTTCATCAGCAGATTGTCAAAATAACTTCATTGATGTTGTTTTGCTTCTGTCAATCCGCCCCAAAAATAGAAATAGAAGTCTGCACATGCATGATGACTTGTAAAATGCAGCACGAGGCCCTCTATTGTTTTGATTGAATTGTGTTGTTTGTTATAGAATTGCTGATAAAAGAGTGCAGATGTTGAATAACCTTTTGAATTTTTAATCTTTTTTTTCAATTTGGGTACATTCGTCTGAAATGCCAACGTCTTTTTCAATCAATCAATTATTTTTATATCAAACTATATTTTAGAACTTGTTTAGTACATAATTTTTAAATGTTAGATCGTATTGGTAATTTGTTCTCAATCACCTGTTAAATAAGTTTGGTTTATTGATTTCCAAATGTTTGTATGTTTTATTATACTATAGGGAAACGGGATAGAGAAAGGGGAGGTTTGGGTACCCATAAACCGGTTTAACCCTACCTCTAGCTCTTGCTCGTGCCGGTACAAAGTCCAGCTATCCCGAGTTCCTATCGTTGTCCATGTTTGTCTTTTGTCATTTTATTGTTTTTCTCGTGCGGTTCCCTGGTGGATTGTGGCATGTGATTCTGGTTTACGGCCCTGTTATCTTTCTTATATTAATTAATTTGATCTGCACTGAAAAGACATGATTTGTCGAAATGCACATATGCAGAAACTTAATTGTTGTTTTCATTCATTGCATTTTGTTGTTGTTATAGAATTGCTGATTAGAGAGTGCAGATGTTGATTTACCTTTTGAATTTTGAATCTTGTTTTTTCAATTTCGGTACATTTGGTCTGAAATGCCAACGCATTTTTTTCAATCAATCAATTACTATATTGTAGAACTTGTTTAGTACATAATTTTTAAAATTTGCGTCGTATTGGTAATTTGTTCTCAATCACCTTTTAAATAAGTTTGGTATATTGATTTCCAAATGTTTTGATTTGATCTGCACTGAAGAGACATAAATTGTCAAAATGCACATATGCAAAAACTTAATTGACAGTAAATTCGGTATTTTGTTATTGATTACCGTTGGGCCGATGCCGCTGCTGACGAACTGTAAGTCCATTAGTTTATTCACCAACCCAGTAGCCAGTACTTCGGTGCTAGCCGGAAAACCGATTGTACTTGGAAACTTAAATATCTAAATTGAAGATTAATTTTGTTTTTAGCTCATCACTTGGCGTCCGTTGTCCGGCCGCCCGTCCGTCCGTTAACTTTCATATTTTCATCTCCTCCTATGAAACCGCTGAAGCAAATTCAACCAAACTTTACAGGAGTGATGTATTAAAGGTCCTTAACAAAAAATGCCTCATTTCGTTCCGATCCCACGAAAAAACATGGCCGCCAGCACGGAACATGGTTAAAGATACGACCCTATGGGAAAATCACATTTTCATCTACTCCTCTGAAACCATTGAAGCAAATTCAACCAAACTTTACAGGGATGATGAATGGCAGGTCCTTTACAAAGATTGCTCATTTCGTTCCGATCCGATAAAAAACCTGGCCGCCAGCGCGGAACTTATGTTTAACATTGGACCCATGGGAAAAATCACACTTTCATCTTCTGCTCTGAAAAGGCTGAAGTAAATTGAACCAAACTTTACAGGAATGATGTACTAAAGGTCTTTAACGAAGATTGCTCATTTCGTTCCGATCCGATGAAAAACATGGCGGCCAACACGCAACATGGTTTAACATAGGAACCTATGGGAAAAATAACATTTTCATCTACTCCTTTGAAATAACAGAAGCAAATTCAATCAAACCTTACAGGAATGATGTATTGAAGGTCCTTTACAAAGATTGCTCATTTCGTTCCAATCCGATAAAAAACAGGACCGCCAGCGCAGAACTTAGGTTTAACATTGGACCCTATGCTGAAGCCAACTGAACCAAACTTTTCAGGAAAGATAACCTGAATGTCCTTAACAAAGATTGCTCATTTTATTCCGATCCGACGAAAAACATGTCGGCCAGCACGGAACATGGTTTAACATAGAACCCTATAGGAAAATCACATTTTCATCTTCTTCTCTGAAATAACTGAAGTAAATTCAACCAAACTTTTCAGGAATGATGTATTGAAGGTCCTTTACAACGATTGCTCATTTCAATCCGACAAAACCTTGCCTCAAGTGCAGAACATAGTTTAACATTGGAGCCCAGTATGCGAAAACCATCCTTTTCATCATCTTCTCTGAAAACAATTAAAGCAAATTATACTAAATGTATAGAAGGTCCTTTGCAAAAATTACTCATTTCAATAGGATCAGACAAGACACACAGGTGCTAATGGAGAACATACCTAAACTCTTTACCCCATTGGTAAAAAAAGCATGATCAATATTGGTCATTCATGGCATAGAAGCATTTTGTCTGGTGAGCGATACAGGCTCAGTCTCTGAGCCTCTTGTTTGTTAAAACTAAGGAGTATCCACCTCTTGCATAGCTCTGTCCTTAGTTTACTATTTTGACCCAATTAATAATTTGTTCTCTATCAGCTTTTACATGATTTGGTATATGCATTTTCACGTGTTTTTATTTGATCTGCACTTAAGAGACACAAGTTGTCAAATAACTAAATACCGAAGTTACTGTTAATTTATGTTCTGCATATGCGCATTTCGACAACTTATGTCTAATCAGTGCAGATAAAACCAAAAATTTTGAAGTCCAATAATCGAAAATCATGTTAAAGCTGAAAGAGAACAAATAAGCAAAAGGGTCAAATTAGAAAAGCAAAAATTCAGCTAAGGACAGAGCTATGCACGAGGGAGATACTCCTTAGTTTTGCAAAATTTAGATATTGCAAAACGTGCATACACAAAAACTAAATTAACAGTAAATTCGGTGTTTTGTTATTTTTAGCTCACCTGGCCAAAGGCCATGTGAGCTTTTGCCATCTATTGGCGTCCGTCGTCCGTCCGTAAACTTTTACATTTTAATCCTCCTCTGAAACCACTGGGTCAAATGAAACCAAACATTAAACAAATATTCCTTGGCATTAGGAGACTAAAGTTTGTGATTTTGGTGCAGATCAGAAAACCAACATGGCTGCTGTGGCTAAAAATAGAACATAGGGGTCAATAGCAGTTTTTGGCTAATAACTTGAAAACCGTTACAGATATAAAAAATCTGACATGGGGTAAAGATGATCAGCATGATGAGATCTACACACTGTGCAATTTTGAAGAAAATCTTAAATCCATCTCGGAGTAATAGCCCTTTTTCGTTAAATTTTCACAATTTTTGCATTTTTTTATTTTATATTAAGGGGGTAGACCTGGGGAAGCCTAAAATTTTCCGCTCGTTTAATTTTTTAAATATTTTCAGAATTAAAACTACACATGTTCATGTCAACTTTAAGCAATTTTCAATAATTTTTACCGTCCTGTTTTTTGTCTAGAGGTCACCAAATATACCCCATTTCCAAATATTTTTTGGCCCGTTTAGGACTTGCTTGTTGTGTATAAAATTGGCTCTAATTAAATTTGTATTTGATTTGAAATTATTTCAAATGCAAAATTTTGTAGTTTAGACACGTGTGGAAGTAAGCATCAATAATGATAGTAAATTTAACTAGTTTGAACTGAAGCACATGGGTGTTTTGAACAGTATAGGTTGAATTTTTCACTCTAATTTGATCACTATTAAACACTTCTTGTAAAAAATTCTGTCGTTTAATTTTCACCAAAAACTGAGAATAGAAAGAGTACTAGTAGATGAAAGATTTATTAAAATTTTAGAAAATTCTACCGTCCCATTTTTTCTTAATTTAGAATAAAGTGGGTAAAAATCAATAAAATTGCTGAATCCGTGCTATAAATTACCTCCCTTGGAAGAAATCCGACTTTTACATATTTTGATTTTCTTTGAAAGGAATTACAAAAATGTAGAGTAAAATGCACTCATTATATATAACTGGATGTTAGGTATTTGTTTTCATGACAAAGTGAATATTTATTTGCTTTGTGGAAAAAAAATTACAATTTAAAAATTTTGATCATACCTATTGCAATGATTCTATTTGTTCGTGTAAGTAATAAAAAAGTGAAAAACGGAGTTATCTCCTCCTACCCCAGGTCTACCCCCTTAATAGATAGAGGTCAAGTGTAAATTGCAAAAATGTTCAACATATCAAGATCTACCCACCCTGAAATTTTGAAGAAAATCAATAAACCCTTTTAGGAGTTATAGCCCCTTTTCACCGAATTTCTAAAATTTTCGTATTTTCATCTTTTATTTCCAAAACTATAGAAGGTGAAGGTGAAGTGTAAATTGATGAAATTTTTGCCATGCTGTGGCGACTTTAACACTCTTGAAAATTGTTCCTTCACCGCCATTTTCAAAATTGGCGCCAAAAAGGCAGGAAAATTCAACATTGTCCGATTTCAATGAAATCTGGTTTCCAAATAGATATTGATGTTGCGACTTCAAAACCGGTGTTGAAAATTGTTCGTCGACCACCATTTTCAAAATGGCCACCAAAAAAGCGGGAAATTCAACATTGTACGATTTCAATGACATTTGGTTTCCAAATTGGTCTTGATGTCGCAACTTCAAAACTGATGTTAAAAATTGTTCGTTGACCGCCATTTTTAAAATAGCCGCCAAAAAGGCGGGAAAATTTAACATTGTATGATTTCAATAAAATTTGATTTCCAAGTAGATATTGATGTTGCGACTTCAAATCCGATGTTGAAAATTGTTTGATGACTGTCATTTACAAATTGATGTCTCGACTTCAAAACTGGTGTCGAAAGTGGTCCTTAGCAAGAACGTTTTTTGTCAAAAAAAACCAACAAAGAAATATAGTAAAACATGATCAGACTTTAAAAACAGTTCAAGATATTGGAGGTGTTAGAGCTACGAAAGATTGAGAAACTGAAGTTCAACTGTATAACTTACAATTTTACCTTGATTGTGGCAACTGAAACCCAGGTGAGCGATACAGTCTCCTGGGAGCCTCTGGTTTAAACTAACAATTTGATTCTCACTTGGCGAAATTCCTTGAGAAAATATGAAAACGCAAATTTCAGAAACGCCTTGCTTGGTACGCCTTAACTGTTTGATCGAAATTGACAAAGTCACTATTTTAGGCATTACATTTCGTTGAAGTATGTTGATTTCTGCTTTAGGCTAGTATCTGGCCGTACTCATAAAAGAAACTATGACAGTGATTTTCGGACTTGTATTTGATAACCGGTAATGAGATTGGAAAATCTCTATGATTCGCTTCCCTGAACTTTAGGTTATTAATGACACTCTTGTATTGAATCATTTTATCTTAATCATCTGACTTGTCTCGTTCGTGGATACGATTATAACTTTAGACAAATTTATCACTTTACGGTTGGTTACTGCATGGCCTCGAGTTGACTTCAAGATGAAGAACAACAAATTAAGCATTGTTTCATTGCTTTGTTTTACCATGTTTTTGTGGAGACTTTGTCTCATGTGCATTTACTCCATATCCATTTATTGCTTATGGTAAAAGTAGCTTACCCATTTTATTTAAGGGCTCAGCTCATGTGAACATGACTGTGTTATTTCTCAGATTTGTTTTTGTTCAAAACGTCATGATAATGAAATCTCGGTATTGTACTCTTCTTTGTTTGTTAATATTTAACTGGCCTGAAAGGGCACGTGAGCTGTTGACATCACTTAGCGTCCGTCGGTGTCGTCCGTCGTAAACGTTTTCAAAAAATTTCCCTCTGAAACCATCCGGTCAATTTTAACCAAACTTGGCTTGAATCATTACCAGGGTAGTAGATTCAAATATGTGTATAGGAGTCCGAGGACCTTACAACATGGCTGTCGTGACTAAAAATAGGATATGGGAGTAAATTGCAACTTTTTGGAAAATAACTCAAAAGATATCTAAATTCTGACATATGGTGATATAACCACCATAACCAAATGTACTCCCAGGCAGTTTTGAAAAAGATTCGAAAATCCATATTGGCGTTATTGCCCTTTTTCCGCAAATTTTTTATCATAAATATATTTCTTAAAAATTTTTCATCAAAACAGAACAACTATTACAGATAGATATAAAAATATATATGTTGTGCGATGGCCACAAATTGACTGTGAAACAAAATAAAATGGTATAGCTGGCCAAGATCAAAAGGTAAAAAAAAACACAAAAATATACAAATTAAAACATATAAAAATGAAAACAATATAAAGAAAGGAAGACTGCCCAACGTTTTGGCCGGATGGCCTTCGACTAGGGGACTACCGGGCTGAATACTGAGAAAAGATTGAAATGACGAGAGAAGGCAGACCTAATGATGTGTCACAGATATTACGTATAAAAATCATGCCAAATCTTGAACACAATCAAAAACGAGAATAAAACATTAGTTTTCTGTTCTATGCAAATAATAAATTACATTACATAAATATATTATAAAATAGACTGCTTCTTAACATTATAATATATTTATGTAATGTAATTTATTATTTTTTAATTTGTATATTTTTGTTGTTTTTTTCCACCTTTTAATCGTGGCCAGCTATACCATTTTATTTCACCTTTTAAATTGCAAAAATGCTCACCATATCAAATTCTACCCACCAAAGAATTTTGGGGAAAAAATCTGAATAATACACATTTTTTAACATTGAGGTTATTTGTACTGGCTATGCCAGCCTTGGACCAGATGAGCTACATAAGTTGTCAGTGCAATATTTCAGAACTGCGCAGACATAATCATAGGAATAGACTATTTGGTGTATGCCAATTTGACCCCCCAATATAAAAGATTTTCTGATCAAATGGAAATATAGTGAAAATAAATCCAAGCAATTCGAAAACATGATAAAAATCATAGTTTTGAAAAATCTTGAAAAGGGAAATTTGAATCATCAATAGCCGTTAAAATGAAGTATTTTTTAGTACCATTCTGCCAAAAAATTTCAATTTTAGACTGCATGTTGGCATAGTGATAGTCCTGTATGCTCATGGTTAAGACTATAAAAATGCTATAAAATCTGCTATTTTCTTCCTTTTTTTACGAAATTGACTAACTTGTCCATTTTTGGTTAATTTTTAGCCTTGAAAACCGATTTAAGTCTTTGAATAATGTAGATTTCTTATTTACTTATGTTTGTGAAATTTAAAATGTAAAAGAAACTAGATTTGCAATTGCAACCTCTGGCAGTCAATTTCGTGATTCTATCTTGTTCGCAGAGTGAAAATCTACCTGAAATCAATTTTCGTTAAAATCGTGTAAAGTTGAAATTTTTATGTATTTTGGTCCCCATCTTTGAAATGGAAGCCCTGTTATTTCCCCCCCCCCCTTTTTTCGAAAAAATTCAGTCCTTTCATCTTGATATTACAAAAACAGGATAACAGTAAGCACCTACAACGGTCGAAAACTATAATCACATGCCACAATTCACAAGCGAAATGACCAGAAAAACAATAATGGAGACAAGAAACAAACATATATAACGATGGGAACTCGGGATAGCCGGACTTGGTATGGCACTAGCAAAAGTCAGTGGTAGGGTTAAACCGATTTATGGGTACTCAAACCTCCCCTTTCTCTATTAATTTTTCAAAAGAAGTTCCAGAGATATTAAATCCTCAAATGTCGGACATCTTAGAAACGGCTGCCATATTGTAATTTTTGTCGGTACCTGCACATTTCGTCATGGCTGTCCAACTTTGTATTACTCTATTAAATTGACCTGACTGGTCACGGGTCAATTATATTGGGATGATTCCGGTTAAAATTTCATACAAGAAGAGAATATTAATCCATACTCAACCTGTTCAATAAATTTGAGTAATACTCATAATGAAAGATGTGAGAAAAAATGGAATTTTGTTACTTAAATGGTGGCAAAATAAGGCCCTTAGCGTAAACACTCCTTTGCTATAATTTGTATTTTTTAATGACTATATCTTTTTTTTATATTTTCCAGTACGTAAAATCAGTACAAGATGAAGGTCCTTATTTCATCGGCGGATACTCTTTTGGTGCAGCCGTTGCAATGGATATAGTTGTTCAGTTACAAGAGGCAAACACAATAGGACACATGTTTTTGCTTGATGGATCTCACAAAGCTGTCAAAAGGAGATTCGAATTCTTCTTGAAGTTGAAGCATTTAACAACAGAAGATGAGATTGAATCTGAAATACTGTCTCTGTTTGTCAAGATTTTCATTCCGTTGCAGTATCGACAAGTACGTTTACAAATATACCATTTCCCGCTAGTATCATATGAAAAAAAGTATGAGGCAAATGTGAACGCGACAAAATTGAGTAAATTAAATACCGAAATCGCGATAATTATGACTTCTATAGACGGCGAAGGGGGAATGGTTTTATAAATCTTTTTACATCTGCATTATTATCCAAAAACTCCTAACTGTTGGAAAATAACTATTCTTCCGTAAATGGTTGTTTGCAGTGCAAGATGACCCATGTAAGATCGATGCACGTGACATCATCTTACACGGGTAAATGGCCAACCATATGTGGTCATTCTTGTGCTAAAACAATCGTTACCATGGCTGAACGTTATAAAACACTTGACGTCACAATGTGAAGTACACTCAAATGGCGACGTTTTTGATCGGGATAACTTTCATGACAAGATATACCTACCTTGAAAGAAATTCCGGAACTCATGTAAGGGTTACTGCCCTTTAATCACAAAGATTTCACAATTTTTACGTTTTTCGTCATTTATTTCCGAAACTATAAATGATAGAAGTCACCTCTATCATTTATAGATAGAGGTTACTGATCGACAACTTTTTGTCCAGTTTCGAGGACTAGTTTTTCAACAGACATCGGAATTCCAATGGGAACAATCTGTGCATTTCTTTCAGATCTGGTTTTTCACTCATATGAAGCTGAATTCGTCGAAGGGCTTCTGCATAATAAAGATAAAAAAAATGGCCCAGTCCTTTAATTGCAGCTTCCGTTATATAGATTATATTCTATCAATAAATAACCCTCGCTTTGGCGATTTTCTTCATCTTATCTATCCATGTATGTGTGTGTGTCTTCATTTTTCTTTTCTGTGCCGTGCTCATGTTATGTCCTTGTTTCTTTTTTTTTCTGATGTTGCCGTTATCCTTGGATTGTTCGTACGGTTCTCGCTTACTCTATAAAATGTTTTCCGTGTCAATATCTACTTAGCCTGCAATTTTGAGGAAAATCCAAGAGACCATGTAGGAGTTATTGCTCTTTTGGCCGAATTTTCTAAATTTTCATCTCTTTTTTTTCTCTTTGAATTCAAAAACTTTAAAAGATAGAGGTCAAATGTGAATTGATAAAATATTTGCCATGAAAAAAAATCTACCTTTCCTATGATTTTGAAAAAAGTTCCAGAAACCTTTGTAGGAGTTATTGCCCTTTTATCATGAAATTTTTCCAATTTTTACATTTTTGGTCATTTATTTTCCAAACTATAAATGAAAGAGGTCAGAAGTATATGATAAAATGTTTGCCATGTCAATATCAACCTATCGTCCAATTTTTAGGAAAATCCAAAAGAACATAGAGGAGTTATTGCCCTTTTTGACTGAATTTTCTAGATTTTCATCTCTTTTTTGTCTTTTTGTATTTTAATTCCAATTCAAATGTAAAATTGATAAAAATATTTGCCATGTCAAGATCAACCATCTCTGCAGTTTTAAAAAAATTTCCAAATCTATGTAGGAGTTATTGACTTATAAGTACCAAAATTCCCAAATTTTTACATTTTTTGGTCATTTATTTCCAAAACTTTAAGTGATATAGGGCAGGTGTAAATTCATAAGTGTTTGCAATGTCAAGTTCTACCTATCCCTTCATTTTGAAAGAAATTCTTAAGCCATTGTCATAGTTATTGCCTTTTATTAACTAGTTATTGCTCGTAATTACATTCAAGTTTTCTTTTGAGTTCAGGTCTCCATTGCTGTAGATATTTGGATCATCTTACGCTACATCTCTGATTGTAGGTCAGCATCCAGGCAAAATGGGGTTAATTTGAAAATGTTCTATATAATGAGGCAAACTTTGTAATCATTGATTAACTATGTTAAAATTTTGCGCAGAGGCTGATGGTTGCCAGGTGAGCCTCTGGTTTAGTACACGAAATGATTATTCAGTAACAAATTTCCAAATAAAGGAGTATCTATATGTGTCGTATTCATTGTAATCATTTGGAAAGATCAATTTCTAGAACAGAGTACAAAACAAAACAAAATATCAAGTCGTCCACAACACCTTTGTCATAACTGTGAGACAGAATGTTAAAGATGGGATAACAGGAAACATCTACAATGGCTGAAAATTACAATAACATGCTACAATCTGCCAGAGAACTACACAGTAAAAACACAAACAAGACAAAGGACAAACGTAAACAAAGATAGGAACTCATGACAGCCGGACTTGGTACCGGCACTAGCAAAAGCTAGAGGTAGGGGTAAACCGGTTTATATGTACACTTTGTTCAATTACTATTATCTAAATTTACGTAAATTCTAAAACATAAGGATCAACTCCCTCCATCGTAGTTTTGTCCTTAGCTATATTTGATATTACTATGAAAAAGAAAGGAAATGGGGTAAATGTCAAGGAGACAACATCCCATATCCAGGTTTTTCGATCTCGTTTGGTTTTGTGCATTTTAAACAATTTTTTAAATTATGGATTTCCTTTGTTTGGGTTCTAGTGCTGCTGATGAGGAATTAATTTCCGAAATGGCCATACAGCTCATAAAAATTATTACAGTTGGAGTAAACATATGTGTTATGGTCTCATGTTAATTTACTCCATATCCTTTCGTAAAATATGGGTACCCAAACCACCCCTTTATCTTTATGGAATAGGCCTTTCTCTGCGATTGAATAATCAAGTTACCAACTTCGGCAGCATTGGAGCTTCAAATCCATTTCGAAATGATATATTTATTAACTTTAAGTAAAAATACAAGGCAGTTTGGTAAGAAAAAGGTTCCCAATCGAGATAAATTGACACAGCACATTGCCTAGCTTTCAATGTTAACAATTTAAAATTAATTTTATATAACACACAAATGTAATATCGCGTCATATTGTGTCTTTATAGGCATATACTATAATTTTGGAACAGCCAAACACAATCAGCAGATTCAAGAAGACAACAGAACTACTGATGGAGTCTAACTTGTTCCGTAATCGTGACGAAGTAGAAATGGCTGCAAGGTTATTTTACCGAAGACTAATTATATGCATAGAATATGAATTAAAGGGAAGAATACGATGCGATGTGACACTTGTGAGGACAGGCATGACGTCCAGATTTATTGATGATGATTTAGGACTTGCAGAGGTATGATATTGCTACGGTCAAGCGGGTGGCAAAAGTTTAATTCAAAGAGATGTAATTTTACAACCCAAGCCGGCATTCAAAAAGACTGCCTTAGGAAAAGGACAAAAACACACTTTACACATTGTCAATTGATTGACGGTGTTTGTAGAATGCTTAATTGACGGCATTGCTGCATAAAAATAAAACGATCCAATCAAATGCAAAATCTTCTTAGTTCAGTGCGTTCAACGAATTCCTCTACAAATACCCCTGTCAATCAATTATCAACAATGATTCTTTATTGACATCAGCTTGGGGTGTAAAATGTTATCTCTTTGAAATGAAACTTTTGCCACTCGCTTGACCGTTGCAATAAAAACCAAAATAATTTCTTTGTTCTCGTGTACTGATTTCAGAGTGTTTGCCTTGATGACAATTAAGGATAAAAACAAACCCAAACAATACTTTTCGTGTATTTTTCATGTTCGATAAACAAATTGAAACAAGTCTCGTTTAAACTTTGTTGAAGGAATTATGTACACTTTATAATTAAAAGAAGTACAAATGTCCTTCTTATCATATCTTTCGTCAATTTGAAATATTGAAACAGTAGCTGTAACTCGATGATATCTCGAGAAATATCGATGATGAGTTTAAGTCGAATATTTTTGCTGTGATTGTACCCCTTTATAATTGGGAAAATTTTTCTGTTAGCATTTATTCAAAATATTTTTACTCGAATAAACATTGAGAGGATGTGGAGTTAGTACACATGAACTTTTTATTGTTGTACTTCATCTTGAATTCACCATGAGGTATTCAACGATGAATTTTGCTGATACCTCATAGTTAAGTCAAGACAGTCCGTCGCACAGGTTTGAGTGGAATTCATTGCTAATTACCGAACAATGTCATATCATTTAAACCTGTGTAAAGTGTGCATTTGAAGCCCAAACAATGAAATTCAAACAATACCAGGTTTAAAATCTCTTATTCTTTGCATTCAGCATATAGTTTTAGTTATTCGTCAGATAACTGTCTTGCTAATCGTATATTATTGTTCGTGGCAAATATGATTTACAGGATCAGAGTGAGCTAATAGCTGTCACATTGGGACCGTTGTCCGTCGGTCAATTTTTTTTCACACGTGTTATGATTCTGGCAAGTGAAGCGATTGCATGCTCCAATGAGCTTTCAGGTTTAGAATTTGAATATTGCGTAGTCTGCTCACCAGACATGGACTTAATCAAGACATAGTTCGTCTTTAATTGCAGTGTGGAGTTGGTAAAACAATTCCCCGTGGTAGAGATGTATGCTCTTTATTTTTCTTAGATATGGTGTAAATGTACATGAGATAATATCTCATGTGTACACTTTGTTTAATTACTTTTACTAGTATCTAAATCTATGTAAATTCTAAAACCGAAGGATTAACTCCCTCCATCGTAGTTTTGTCCTTAGCTATGTTTGATATTACTGGTTATTCGGAATTCGTTTGGTTTTATGCATTTCAAACATTTTTTGAAATTATGGATTTCCTTTGTTTGGGTTCTAGTGCTGCTAATGAGGAATAAATTTCCGAAAGGGCCATACAGCTCATTAAAATTATTGCAGTTGGAATTAACATATGTGTTATGGTCTCAAGTTCATTTACTCCATATCCTTTCGTAAAATATAGACCATTTATCATTTGCAAGATTATCGGATACAATAAATCTACCTTCCTAAAATAGTAAAGGAAAGTTCTTATCGAGGTTAGGATAAATGCAAAGTATTTTTGTCTTGCAGGTTTGTGAGAAGGATGTTAAAGTAGTAACTATTCCGGGAGAGCACGAGACACTTATAAGGGGACCGGAAGCTGCTGAAAAAGTAGCAACAGTTTTCCGTGTTAACTGAATTGGGTTTTTTTCGATAATCTACATTAGTATGTTAAGAGCAAATTAATCTTTTACAGCGACATTGACGTCATTTTGAGCTGTATATTTAAACAGTCTTAGATAGGGCACATATTTTGTCTAAATGTAAATACGCATATCAATGTTGATTGAGCACACATATACGCAGGTGAACTTTTCAAGCAACGTAATTTTACCCCTGTGAACTTTTCAAGTAACATGTTTTAGCCCTGTGAACTTTTCAAGCAATATGATTTATATAAATATCGTGCAATATGTAATTGAATGCAAATTTAGTGGAACCTTCTCTTTATGTTTTAGAAATTTCAAAATGTATATTAAGACATGTACAAATACATAACAATTTGTATTCATTACATGCAAATACATATATTTTTTGTGAATTACATGTGAATTTTTATTATTCTACATATATTTATATGCATGTATATGAATATGAAATCAATACTTAGAATCATACATTTTGTCCGACTATGGAACTAGTAGATATTCTTTTTGTAGTAATTTAGAAACTTGTTAATGTTTTTAGTTAACGGTTTTAGTTAAAGTATGTTTCTTTGTTTACATTGATGCACTGATTGATAAGGTAGGCATGGGACTAGACACTTTTGGCCAATATTTTCCGTTTTGTGGCGGTAGCATTACTGAAAATACTGCCTTTAAAGATTAAGGGAAACTCATACAAATTACCGATAATTATTATTAGATTCAAAAAAGTACATGTTGACTTACATAGGAGAATTATCTGCTATCAGTGAAATTTGAAGGTTTTGGTAATACAACTGTACAAAAGACATTATTTAACAACTAGTATTATTTCTATACTGTTGTATTGTTAACTTTGTATTTATGATGACAATTAAATTTTAACAATTAAGATAAGTTCGATCGCATGAAATCTTAGACTACATCTTGTTAATTTCATTATTGAAACATGTTATTGCTGAAGTCTCGCCTCATTTCGAGTGTTACCTCGATATTTCTCAAATTTATTAAAACTTTCGTGGTTTTATCAGAAAAACGTAAATGTGAAACTTCACTTAACATGAGTGTCCTTGAGAAACACAAACAGAAAAAAACGATGGGAAAATGAATATTCATTTAATCTTCATTCATTAATTGTAGGTCTCAACAGGGTTTCACCTCTAAACAATGAAATACAAAGAAGTAAATAAATTTTGTTCCTGTAGATGGACATTTCGACAACTTATGTCTCCGCAGTGTATATCAAATCAAATGGTTTGTTCTATTTGGTATTATTGTTCCTCGCTCTAATTTCAAAGTGTCATATTTTTTTAATAATTTGTTGTTTCATCATTTCATCATCTTAGAGTTTATGGTCTTCCAAATATTTAGATTTTATCTGCACTGAAGAGACATAAATTGCTGAAATGGTCGTATGCAGAAACTAAATTTATTTACTTCTTTGCATTTCATTGTTTTCATTATTTCATTATTTCACTAAATTTACAGTAAGGTATATGTTGAGTAGTTCGAATTCAGTTTTTTCTAATTTTGTGACATCATTTAAGCATTTTAGACAGTGATTGGCAAGTACGGTAGATTTCTTCCTATCAGCACCAACAATTAAAATAAAAGAATTGATAACCTTGGCAGTATTGTTGCCTTGCTTAGGGTATGCTTAAGCTTTTTTGGTAAATGAATGGCTTTTTGTACTCTGAACTAAAGATTTTTATCACGATAGACGTATTCTCTATAAGGTTCCTGTAGGTCGACTATATTATTGGTCATTTGCTTTGTATCAGCATTTTTATCATTAATGCTTTGGAATCCAGTGACCTGAAGATTTGTTTATGCTTGTCTCTCGTCTTCATCTATGTTTTTCTGATGCAATTCGCCTATGAATTGTGGCATTTCATTGTAGTTACGGCCATTGTAGGTGTTTACTGTTATCCTTTGTTTGTAATTTGTTGGTCTTATAAATGTTTTGATTTTATTTGCTCTGAAGAAACATAACTGGTCCAAATGACTATTCGCAGTAAACTCGGTATCTACATATATTTATACATGATGTTAGAATTTCTGTCATTTTATAATCATTTTATTATTTTTTTCTTACTTATTTATTTATTTTTAAAATTTTTTTTATTGTTTCGCATTCCAAAATATTTAACACATATTGCAACAGTATTGAAGTTTTTTTTTAACAAATCAGTCTTGCGAATTCAATGTGTAAACGTTGTACATTCATATAGCGGATTCAAAGATCCATTTTATTATGTTTTAATGGTGAGTTAATCTTTTAAGAAGCCTTTATCCAGACGTTGCTTTTTGATATGGAACTGAAAGTATTTCCCCTTTGTGGAATAGGACGAGATAATCTCTAGGAGTGGTTAAAGCTACAAAATATGTTAGAAACTTGTTTAATATAAAATGAACTTTATATCTAGGGCTTTGTACTCATCCTTTAGATTTTTTGTGTTCTACATGTATTTTATGTTCTTTGTCTTTGTTACAGAAGGAACAATGTGAAAATAGTATATCAAATGGTATTTGCAAATATTAAGTAAGTGAGAACCGAAATGAAATTCGTTGTAAATTTGTATTTATTACTTTATTTGCATATTATCATTATAAATGTATCAATGTGTATCCTATACATTTTTACTTTTTTACAATAAAGTTTGAATTATAGGACTTTTTGACATTAACTTTTTATGACCGCATCCTGTTTCATATTCTTACAGACAATTATGCAAAACGCTTCCTAATAAAACCGATCACTATTCACGTTTTTATCCTCCCCCGGACTCGTCATTGTTCAAATATATCCTGTATTATTTTTGCATAATCACGTAAAATTTGTGATTTATTTAACATACATAGAAATGTTTCTGTAAATAGCCACATAATTTGGAAAAGTAATACAAAATGTAAATGACATCGCCCTAATAGCTCAAACACCTAAGTGTCATTTGTATCAAATTAAATAACAATATTCCTCAGTACGTTAGTACAGGTGGTAGAGTGTTAATATTGGGGGATTTAAACTCTCGTTCATCCATAATTGAAGTGTGTCTTCATTGTTCAAATGGCGTGAAATATCAACATTTGTTTCATTCAGTAATAGTAAAAGACAAATTGCTGTAAAACTTGGTACATGATGTCAAAATTCACTTTACCGTTATTAAATTTTAAAGGAAGTCATGTATTCAATTTTACCATTGATATACGGTGAAGGTGCTATATTTGTAAATAAAATGGTAATAAAAAGGAAAAGATCTGGTATTCTGTAAGGAGTCGAGTTCTTGTAGAAATTCTGTGTCTAATATGCTGTAAGGTAAGTTTACGGATGTTTTTTTTTCTAATGTTGATGTTTACCGGTTATATCCTTTCATTGAAAGTGTTATTTTTCTCTTATATGAACTCTACAGTCAATAAAAGATAGAAAGTATTTTTTTCCGATTCCGGGTATTCATTTTTTATTTGCTCTCCTAGCTTTTGACATCATTTTGTTTGACGTCAGTTCTTTTTAAAAAGTCTTCTTTTTGTTGGACCACTGTGTCAAATGGAACCAAACCTCAGCTGAATTTTCACTAGGTTTTCTAGTTTCAAATTTGTTATTTTCCATGTCCCAGGTCAAACATGATGGCAGCTGTTTCTAAAATAGAACAAAGTAGTAAATTGCAGTTATTGGCAAGTGACTCAAATACCGTTACAGATATAAAAAAATCATAAAATGATCAGCTCGGCAAGATCTAACTACCATGCAATTTTGAAGAAACTCGGGTGACCCATTTAAGAGTTATAACAATGTTCAATTTTCAAAACTTAATTTTAATTTTATCACAAAATAAACTATTATATATTGAGGAAAATTCCAATATTAGATATTGCCTTTTATTAGTCATTTTTTCCTGATTTTATACACATTGTCTTCTATTTCCATAAAAAATTGAAATAGAGCTAAAATTTAAATTGCAAAAATGTTCATCATGCCAAGAACGATATTTTATTCAACATTGTCAAATTGCAAAAATGTTCATCATGCCAAGAACGATATTTTATTCAACATTGTTAGGTTTTCCGTCCTCTCCAAAGATAGCTGTCAGCTGGGAACTTTGTTTACCAATTGACCATACGGGAAAACATTTTCTAGGATCTTATTCTGAAAATCTATCAGGCCAATTAGAAGCAACCTTGGTCACAATAGTCTTAAGACTGCCCTTTGAATATGTGTCAGGTCCGCATTACATCTAAGACAGCCGCCAGCGGGGAACATGGTTTTACATTGGACCCTATAATATAGCATCTTTTCTGATACAACAAAGACAATTGTGTCCAAACTTGGTCACAATTGTCCTTTGGTGGTCTCCTTTAAAAGTATGTCTGGCAAATCCGCACTTCATCAAAGATGGCTGCCAGCTGGGAACTTAATTAAACATTGTACTCTATGGGAAAACATATTCAAAAAGCCCCCCTCAAAAACTACTAGGCCAATTTGAACCAATTTTGGTTTAAATAGTTTTAGTTGGCCTCTTTTAAAATTTGTCCGGCATCACATCCTCGATGGCTGCAAGCGGGAAATATAGTTTAGCATTGGCTCCTACTGATGAGAGTTCAAATAGTTCTTCCTCTGAAACAACAAAGCTTAATGGACTCAAACTTGGTCAATTCGAACCAAATTTAGTCACAATTTTCCTTCGGTAGCCCCCTTCAAAGTTTGTGATTTTTATGTTGGTACTTTAAAAAAAGGTGACCAGTAAGTCTTAACCATATCCAAAATAGTAACCAGCAGTAAATATAGTTCAACTGTGAGGTAAATAATATCAAAGTCAATTATCATACTTGAAAATGAGGCTTTTTATTATTTAGTTTATTTGGACTGTCTTTGTAAGTAATGGTCCAGGTGAGCGACACAGACTCTTGAGAGCCTCTTGTCTAGATCCTTTACCCGGAAATGCACCACTGTTCTAAAAGTGATATCAATATGAGGACCTGGGGATAAATTAAGTTTTCAAAAAAGCTTATTGCAAAAAAAAAAAGAGTTAAACTAATTGGAGATCTCCCTCAGAAAAAATGTGTTGTTGGGTGGTTAATTTTAGGCCCTTTTGTTTGTTGTTCTCTATTAGCTCATTCATATGATATTGTCTTCCGTTTGTTTGGCTTTTACCTGAAAAGGCATAAATTGACGAAATGGCCCTCTGTAGCACTTAAGTAAACTGCAATTTTGTCTTTTTATTGTTGGTGATGTTATTGTTTGTGAAAAAAAGTTTCTTGAATTCAAAATCTTCAAATTAAAACTCTCTAGTGAATGAATCACTAAATATACGAACATTTGGTTAAATTCTAGCATTCGCTCAAAATGATAAGACTACACGAAATAGGCAAAACACCTTTTTTGAATTATTTATTAAATCTAATCGAATCATTTTTTCTGCGATTTAGATAAAACTGTTTCACTACTGCAAGTGCATTACTTAATTTAGGGTTCGATGGCTGGACTTGCATCGAGACCTTTTTAACTGAATATGTATTTGCAAATAAGTAGAATCCTTTTCTTAAGTCTAGCCGTCTTCAAACTTGGATTAAACGCATCAAGCAAGATATAACAATATATAAGAATCCCCTTTTTTGTCTCTGTTTGAAAATTTGTTTATACATTACAGAAAAGCTTTAATTTCGATTATTATACCAGTAATGGAGGGTATAACTCCCCGTTTTGAACTCGGGACTTGGGTCTTATTTTCGGCTTTGGACTTGACCCCTTGAGTCCATGGACTCAAATATCATGGCATCCTTGTACTTAAAATTTCAAAAAAAAAAAATAAAACATGGATTCTGGACTTCATATCAAAATTTGGGTGTACTCTGGACTCAAGGGGGTAGGGGTTAAACCCTCGTAATTCGCATTTCACTGTTAGTCCCATAATTTTGATGGGCAGAGTTAGTCCAATAATTTTAATGGGCAGTGGAATGATTGGCGATGGCTTGTCAACCATCCTGTCGCGAACATAGTAAAATTAAAACACAAGGATGCTAAGTACACTTTTTTTGATAAACTTTAATTTTTCTACGACTGCATAAATTTTTGCGGTCGTATAATGGTATGGTGCCGTCGTCGTTGTCGCCGTCGTCGTCGTCGTCGTTGTCGTCGTTGTTTGTAGACACTTTTGTTTTTGGTCAATAACTTTTGTTCCAGTTTACCAATCCTTGTGAAATTTTAACACAATGTTTCTTGGTACAAAAGAAAGGCATGGCTTAGTTTTGGTCATTGTGGCCCGACCCGTTTTTAAAAAAGGGGCCAAAAAGTGTTAAATTTGATGTTTTCACATATTTGACTGTAGAATCTTTATCATTTATCGAATTTTGATGGGGTTTCTTTCAGTGTCCTCCTGAGGAATTTTCCAATCAGTAGTATGCAATGGATTTCACGTGGCATGTACACAATATAAATGGGGCCCAAAGGGGCGAATTTCAAAAATTTAATATTTTTATTTTTAGTCCGATTTTGATGCAGTTTTTTTTTGCAATGGATTCCTTATAAAAAACTAACGTAGCGCTGCACCATCAGATTTTTGATAACTTGTTTCTTTTCCAAGCTATAAGGGGCGCCAGGAGGGAAAAATTGTAAACATACGGATTACCTTAAATTCTTATTTTTCATCTGATTTCAATGGGATTTTTTTTTTCTAGATTCCTCTCATTCTGAGCTTTCAGCAGCATGTCGACGGATTTGGCATAGCTCTTACCGTTTCCGAGCTATTAGGGGTCAAAGGGGCCAAAATTGCAATTTTAGAAATATGTAAAATCTTTATTTTACATCAGATTTTGATGGAATTGTTTTTTTTTTGGATTCCACTCATTACAAGCTTTCAGAGTCTTGTCAACAGATTTGGTGTAACGCTTACCGTTTTTGAGCTATAAGGGGTCAAAGGGGCCAAAATTGCAATTAGTAGAAATATGTGAAATCTTTATTTTCCGTCAGAATTTGGTGGGATTGTTTTTCATTGAATTCCTCTCAGTGTAAGCTTTCCATAGTATGTCAACGGATTTGACATAACTCATATAGTTTCCGAGCTATAAGGGGTTAAATGGGCCAAATTGCAATATTTCAAAATATGTGAAATCTTTATTTTTCATTGGTTTTCAACATGAACTTTTCTTTGGATTTCTCTTGATGGTAATCAACAGAATTTCTTAGCTCTTACAATATCCTAGTAAAAAGGGATTAAAAGGGCTAATTTTTATTTTCACTAGTTTATGTCCAGTTAATTTATGTGTCAAGGTCCTTATTGTGTCCAGCAAATTACTGTGTCCACATTCATTTTAGTTTACACTTGTTCAATTTGCAGTCGTCGAAATGTTGCGGTCGTATCATGCTGCTCTCGGCGTAGCCCTTTATTCAATTAAGTAATAAAAAAATTGCCGAACGGATTTAACAAGAGTCGAAACACAAATTACAAAAAAGACAAAGCAAGTGCAAAAGGACCGAAACTTTGTCAACCGTAGTGGTCCTCAAATTTTATGGGCATTCCTTAAGAAAATGCTGGTTTAATCGATTTCATGGCGCGCCAACCCCTGCCTCTTTGCCATTGCGGAAGTGTCCAGTGGCTACTCAACAGCATTGCTATTAAAAGTTGTAGACAGAGAAAATTTTGCAATTAATAATTACGAGTTATTTAGTCGTGTTATTGATGTTGATTTTGAGATGGCCTAAGTTGACCAAATGGTCACAGCGATCTTTAGAATTTCGTTTTTTGTATTCGTTGAAGTGTTATATTCATTTACAAATCCTATTCCTAATGTTTGATATTTTTCTGAACTTAAGTGGCATATTGACATTTTTTCCACTGGATCAATGATCCTGTCAGTAGAGTGCTGAACCCAAAGAATATCATAAGCGCAGTCTTCCAGTACTTCGTTGCAAGATCGAAAATATATCATTTCAATTTTTGCGCCTGTCCCAGGTCAGGAATATGTTGGTCATTGGCTTGTCCTTGTCTTCTTATATAATTTTAGTTTCTTGATATTTGGGTTATTGGATGTGGTTTGTTTCCACTGATTTATTCACTTTTTTACCTTTTTGGGC
>MJUU01039834.1:0-15986 GCA_002080025.1 Modiolus philippinarum
CCCCTTATAAGAGCTACAACAAATCCATTGTTTAACTACTAAAAGCTTCCAAAGAAAAAATCCAATCGAAATCTGATCAAAAATGAAATTTCACATTATTTAAAAAATGCAATCATGGCCCCTTTGACCCCCTACACCAAATACGTTGAATATTGCCGTGAGCATATATCAAGAGATTAAAAAAAACAAAATACCCCATCAAAATCCGGTGAAAAATGAAAATTTTAGGTAATCTGCAAATTTTCAATTTGGCCACATTCGGCCCTCATATTTGGGAAAAGAAACAAGTTACCAAAAACCTAGAATAGTTGAGCGCTGTCTTAATTTTTCATAGGGAGTCCAATGGAAACCACATCAGAATTGGACAAAAAATACAAACATTTTTTTTAGATTTGCCCAAATTTATCTCGAGAACTGTAATACTACGTTTAAGATTCTAGGGTCGATTATGTAAAAAAAAACAATTTTTCTCCTTTTTTGGCCCTTTATTGTAAAACGGGCGGGGCCAAAAATCTATAATCGAAATCTTAGTTTACGCATGTGCCAAGAAACATCATACTAAAATTTGATAATAATCCGTCTATTAGAACCAATGCTGCCCAAAAATGCCGACACCAACGCCATACCATTATACGACCGCAAAAAAAGAGAATTAAAATATTACTTTCTTTTGATACTTGGTACCATTTATCAGCCTTGTCAGGTTTTGATAAGACTGACCCTGTGAATCCGATCTGTTTTCAGAAACAGAATTGTCTTAGAAATCGTAAGCAGCTCTACAGCTGTTACAGATAGCTAATTAAATGTGAATAAGAAAAGGTGTATCTCTTTTCATTTCTTACTTTGGGTCCAAAATAATTAGACCAACTGTTATCGGTTGATAGACCAAAAACACATTTTTTGTGAATGATGTAGGTGTTATATTAATAGCTTTCTTTGCAGATAAAGAGGACTTTCCATTAAAAAAGAATTAAGTAGGACTTGACCTTTGAATGAGGTTAATGAATAAGCCAGTTTGTTAGGACAATCAATAATGAGAACATAATGACGCAACTTTGGAAAATACCTATCAATTGTTCTTGGAACAATTGACATTCTAGTTGAAACATGTATCTTACCAGGCTTCGATTGGAAGACGATATTTACGGCTATAGCGGAAATTGTAATTACAACATGTCTAAAAATGTTTCTTTAAAGAAATTATACAGTTATCTTGAGATATTATTATTTTGTTTTTTTTACAATTTTGTATCATATTTATCCGAAATTACATAATATAATACAATAAAATTGCTCATCATAAACAAATTAGTCAATTAAAAACTCGCTTAACTGGAGTTATCAAAATCATATATTATGTTCGTCTACACTGCTTGCTATTTCTAAATTTGCCTTCAATATGAAGAATGTATTGGCTGAGAATATTTCGAACTTGAAAAAACGCAATCCAAGATAAATAAAAACCCGTTTTTTCAAAGATGAATAAATACCCGTTTCTTTATAAGTGCTAAGTATTATCAGTAGAAACCTCAGTTTTCTTCTTTTCCTTGGAAAATGACAAATCAGCCACCAAACTGATCTTTCAACGCTATATCCTAGCTGGCTTTGTCACGGGTGCCATGTGTGAGCAAGATATACGAACGTAATCGATATAGATATTTATCTTCCAATAAAGTGGAAATTAAACAACACTACTGAATTTCAAGCACTTTAAATACCTACATATTTTTTTTAAATGTCAACCGAGAGTCAATATTTAAAAAAGAACTAACATCAAACATCATAGAATAAAAAATGTGTTATCACAAATCACAGAAGTTCTGTAACTCTTCATGAGTTTAGTTATTTTTTTTTCTGAGGAGATAGTTATAATCCAGTCATTTTTTGTATTTACACATATTTTTACTGATGACAAGAAGAACTTGTTGAGTGCATTTTAAACATCCGATTTCTCTTCAAATGATTTTAACTGTTTTTTTCTCACCCAACTTTGAATTCCCTAACAAATAGTGTGTATCTTACTCGCCCGAAGTCGCGTACGAATACCTTGATGAAAGAGCAAATAATTTAGTCCCTCAAATTCTATCATGAAAAGGAGGCAAAAGTTACTAATATCAAGCTCAATGTGAAAAGTTAGACTCTGATGCATTTTGTCTTTAAGCAAATACGCAATAAACACTATACAAAATACATTTGGAGCGAGACAGAATATGTACATCCTCAAGAACAAAACTTTTTTTTTTACCATCGATTAATTACTGTCACCGACTTTTTCAATGAGGAGCACTTAACATGTGCTATATATTGCAGTGCATTACGTTTTCGCCGGCGTTCACACTTCGTCCGCACCAGACATTAATATATTAATATTGTTTTTTTTTAAGAATAATAATATATCAAAGTTACTGTGAATTAAGTAACTGCATATGGCCATTTCGATGTCTCTTCAGTACAGATCAAATCAAACATTTGGAAATCCATAAACCAAACTATTTGTAAAAGCTGAAAGAAAACAAATTACCAATAGGATCTAACTAGCAAATGACTGAACTATGCATGAGGGAGAGTCCTTGAATTTAAACAAAAATTCTTAAATTTAGATTTTGCAATTAACAATGAAGGGATATGGAGTAAATGCAAATGAGACAAAGTCTCTACAAATATATGGTAATAATAATGGAACAACGCTTTTATTGTTGTTCTTCATCTTGAAGTTACCATGAGGCCTTCAATAATAAGCTTTACTCATACCTCATAGCAAGTTGAAGACGCCCCTTAGCACCGGTTTGAGCGGAATTCATTGCTAATTTGTCGAGCAACACTACATCCATGCTTTTTTACCTAATGATCCTTGGATGCGGGATCGTCAACAAACATAAACTTAACTGGCAAAGTGTTCTTAAAATCGCTGTCATCCACTACCCGACAAAAAGACGAGAGAAGACGATTACCACATTCAAACAACCACAGGGCACTCATCGAGCCAATTGTAAGAAAACTTGGCATAATAAAATCATAAGATGTGGGCACAATAAACAGGTGGTCAGAATAACAATTTTAGATTACAAAAATTAAAAAGGCCAAAATATGAAAGTGTGATAGCGTATCCATATGAGAGATTCTCTCAAGAACAAGTGCACCATAACTGAAATGTATATAGAGCATACAACTCTCTCACGGGGAATCTTTTTACGGAGTCCACACTACAGGAGAGACAAACTCCAGTCTAAAATTAACAATGAAGGGATATGGAGTAAATACGAATTAGACAAAGTCTCTGCAAGTTTCATAAGTGAAACGGTTTTTGGACCAGTAAAGAGGAGCTTTCATCTGGGTTGGTAAATACCCTCGGGGACTAACAGTATACTAGCAGAGCATCGGCTCATTGATAACAAATAACAAAATACCGAGTTCAATGCGACTATATAGTTTCTGCATATGCCCTTTTTCGACAACTTATGTCTATTCAATGCAGATCAAAGCAAAACATTTGGAAATCCGCAAACCAAAATATTTGTAAAAGCTGATAGAGAACAAATTACCAAAAATCTAACAAGAAATCCAAAATCATGTATGATTTTAAAGAATTATATGATATGTTATAATGTTATTTGTTACCACTGGGTCGATGCCTCTGCTGGTGGACTGTTAGTCCCCGAGGGTATTCACCAGCCCAGTAGTCAGTACTTCGGTGCTTACCCGAAAGCCGATTCTATTTGGAACCTTACAATATCTAAATTTTTGTAAATTTTATTGAAATTTAAGGAGTATCTCCCTCATGCAAAGCTCTGTCCTTGGCTGATTTTGGCTTTACATTTAGATCTTATTGGTTATTTGTTCTCTCTCAGTTTTTAACATCTTTGAGTTTATGGTCTTCCAAAAATTTTGATTTTATCTGCACTGAAGAGACATAAGTTGTCGAAATGCGCATATGCAGAAAATATATTCACAGTAACTTCGGTATTTATTTATTTATTACAGTTTTATACCTGATGTATTCATGTAGCACTACAACTACTTTGTATTTCGTCAGAAAAAATGATTACAGGCAGGAATCATGTCTACTCCCCATTTTTAAAGGGAATGAAAGTTCACACTTGCTTTTTTATGGAAAATAATCAAAAGAAATATTTTGCAGAGTTTTCAAATAAATCCATGAAACTGGGTCCAAAGTGTACGGCAACATTTAACGGAATACAGTGTACGGTTTAAATAGGTGTTTGATATTACTCAGGTTCAAAGAATAAATAGTGATATAAAGGAATCTGACTACAAGTTTAATTTACACAGCTTTTCGACATAGTTAGGGTCATTTCAAGCATATGACCCTGCCGTGCCATTTGATAAACTCTCATTTCTGTTCTACCCACCAGTTCATGGTTTTCTTGTATTTCTGCAGTTTTTGGTGGTAGTGCATGCAGTTAATTATATTTCAACGATAACAAGTCCCGGAGTCATTATCTTACCAGGCATTGATGGAAAATTGAATTAGTTATAAACAGGCAATAGCTATATTTATTTACTGACTATACAGAGAAATCGTAGACCTGAAACACAGTGATACAAATTACAGCGAATGGAAATTTCAGATACATTTAGTAATTACAGCATTTCTATATGTGTTATTGCTTCAAAGAAATTATACAGTTATATTGATATATATTGGTATTTTTTTTACAATTTGCTTTACATATATCCGAGACATTGCATAGTATAATTCAATCAAATTACTTATCATAAACGATTTATTCAGTTAAAAGGTCATTTTATTGTTTGAAAACTGAAACTTATTTTTAAAACAAGAAATAATGTCCGTCAATGTGTCTTGCCATTTCTATGTTGTAAGTCAAACCAATTTCTCTTCAAGATTAAAAATGCATTATTTAAACTGAGAGATAATTTAGAACTTAAGACAAATGCCTGATGTTGATTATAATACGGATTTCTTTACAGGTTTCTAGTATTATCAGAAGTATAATCAGATATGGATAAAAATATTTCTCTTCTTTTGCTGTAATGGTTGTTATTATTGATAATTAATAAATCAAACTTCAATCAAAATCAAAACATTTGTTGTTTTGAATATGAAATGTCAATCAACCCGACAGAAACACGCATTTAATCCAACATAGTGACAAATCATGACAAAAATATTCCTACAGTTTTAGAATAGGGCACCAATCCTTCATGCATATCCTAAAAGGGTACCTCCCCTTTAAGAGGGGGTATATAGGTGGTCATCCTTTTCCCGCCAAGTTTCTTATTTCTCCCGTTTTCTCTCTCCTTTATCGATCCCCACTTACCTATCTACCACCCTTTTCTCCTGGTCTCCCTTTCATATCCCTTTTTCCTTCCCCCTTTCTTGCCACTTTTCTTCCTTTTCCGCCATTTTCTTCTTTCTCTCTCCCCTTTCTTCTTTCTCCTGTGCTCTTTTATTTCGGTCTCCCTCTTCCCCTGTCAAACCTTTTCTTCCTGTGCGCTCAAGTTTTTTTTATGGCCCAGAACAAAACAAGACAAAGAACATTAAAATGTTGGCGCATAGAATATCAGCTCTTTCAAATGAAATACAAATAACAAAATGTAAACATCATTTATTATTCAATAGCTTAAGCAAGCTAATAATTTTTTTTTTACATTTGTATGGCATTTTTTTTTTTCGACCTGCATTTAACTTTATGAAGCTTTTGTGATGTATATGTTATAGCTTCGGGCTTTGGGAAACGAATGATGTTTTTTTTTTCACACACTTTTTAAAAGAATAGCAATACATAATACACCAAGACAAGGCTATACTACAACAGGCCAACATAGGAAAAATAAATGGATACCACACACACACACACACACACACACACACACACACATTAGAATGATCTCATAAGACTCATATAACGACAATATATATTGTCATTTTTAGGGGTTGTATTTGATCTGTCCGTAGCTGATTTTGGCATTATATTTAGATAATATTGGTTATTTGTTCTCTATCAGTTTTTAAACATTTTTGAGTTTATGGTCTTTCAAACGCTTAGATTTTATCTGCACTGAAGAGACATAAATTGTCGAAATGCGCATATGCAAAAAATAAATTTGCTGTGACTTCGGTATTTTGTTATTTATATAATTTTCTTTCAATTACATTCTGTTTGTGAATGTATGATTTTATGAAAGCAGTTTTCACTTAAGTTTCAAATGTAAGCAGTTTCAGCCTTGCATTACACAAAATGATTCAAGAAAACTACTGTAATTAAAAGTATTAAATAAGAATTTAATTTCAAGCGACTTGGGATATTTCTACAATATTATTTGATTGAAACAATGGCAGAAAAATACAGAAGGAACAAAGAAAAGGTAATTACAAAAATCAAAATCTAGAAACATGATCAAAATGGGAACAGAGAGAAACAATGATATAATACAGGTACAAAACGCAGAAATAAACAACAATCAAAACCAAAGCACTTACAGTGTGATCGAACCCTTATAAAATTGAGAGTGACACCAGGTGTTCCGGAAGGGTATGACTTGTATGAATATTCTGCAAATGTGAAAAAGTACATATTTGTGGGAGTAAAACTTTCTCAAGTTGGTTTCAAATTCAAACATGGCTCTTCTTAATCGTCAACCAGTATAATACTCGATAACAATATATTTCACACATGCGGAAATGGTATCGGAATATGAGAAAACGGGATGAAAAACAATAATGTTCTTAATTTGATCGTCTTGGTTTATGAAGGAAATAAAGGTAACTACAGTTTTTAACTCAAATCGTGCCTTTCAAACACGTAAATGTGTATCGTTTTGCTATAGATTTGAATTTTGAACATGTGTTTGAAAACGTCAGATCGTGTATTGTGACCTCATCGATACAGACAGCAATGGAGGCGAGAAATCCGCCTTGTCTGAGGTCGATTCAGAATGAAATTCCATTTTCTGTCATATTAGAATCGAAATAATTCATGGCAGGTATATGGTAATTGTCATTTAACTATGGACTTGGCCCTCGAGGCTTGGCCTTGCTAATGCTCCGGGTTAAATTCTAATATTAAGGCCCAGTCTATGGTTAAATTTCCAATAACCATATACCTGCCATGAATTATATTTTAAATAAAAGAGTTGTTCGATTGCTTTTTACCATGAATTTGTAGAGACTTTGTCTCGTGTTCATTAACTCCGTATCCTTTTATTTTTGCAGAACAAATAAAACCAAAACATTCAGGTTAAATTTGGTAGCTTCGTTATCCTCTTTTATTAAAAATAAGTTACCAGTTACTTCGGTGTTTTGTTATTTACATTCAGGTTCGTTTTATAAAACAAGGCAGCTTTTATGAAGAACGTTGAAAAAATTAAACAAGTTACTGCACAGGTTAAAAAGTCACTTACTAGAATTCTATCGAAAAGTCAAACATCAGTAGGTCAATTACATTTTATATCAGATAACCATAGTACCTCAAGGTTAAAAACATATCTTAGTATTGACGTCAATAAACTAAAAAACAATGACGTCAGTATTTGTTATGTTGGTGTGGTGTTGCATTGTATCCTTTTTGTTCGGAAGTCATGAATTACTGTTTTGAGAATTTCAGAGAATTAACATTTCTTTATTTTTTTTCTAATTTCACAATTAAGTATCAGGTATCAGACATAATACATTTCTACCTGAGATGTAGACTTGTATACAAATGTGACCGACATGCGAAAAGTAATTTTTGAAATCAGTAATCTAAATAATTATTTTGAAGTTAGTTCAATTGAAAAGATTTTTTTATTACTTTCTTAATTTTTCTTCAAGCATCAATTATTTTATCTGCACTGAAGAGACATAAGTTGTCGAAGTTTTATTTTGATAAGGGCAATATCTAAATTGTACAAAATCGTTTTTAAAACTAAGGAGTATCTCCATTATGCATAGCTCGGTCCTTAGCTGAATTTTGGCTTTTTTTTACATATATCCTATTGGTCATTTGTTCTCTATCAGCGTTGACACGTATTTTGTTTTATGGATTTCCAATTGTTTTGATTTTATCTGCACTGAAGAGTTATGAGTTGTCGAAATGCGCATATGCAGAAACAAAGTAAACACTATCTTCTGTATTTTATTTATTAACACTGGTCCGATTCCTCTGCTGGTGGACTCTTATTCCCCGAGGGCAGTCACCAACCCAGTAGTCATGACTTTGGTGACTTTCATGCATGTTTTTAAAAACGACTCATGCCAAAAAAATCAAATCACAAAATACTTAAGATACTGTGAATTTAAGGAAGCTCATTCGTCACATTTTTGAATTTGTGTCAGATTTCGGAACTCCTCTTGTTTTGTCCAGTTCAATGGCTTAAAGAATTTTTTGCACACGGACCCCCACTTTTTTATTTCATGAATATGTTCTATAGGCCAAATTATTTTCATAAAATTCTTGATATAACTTCTTAGCTTTTGGACAAAAAATAATCCTAATGTTAAATCGAGGGAAAATCCAGAGAAATCCATTTCCCGCCAAATTTTTTAATGACTTATATCGTGGTAAAAATAACACGGACCTATCTATTTCTTTTTACCGTTTAATTTACTCTACAATGCTTAGTAAATTAAAAATAGGCTTCAAGAAATCCTTGATATAAAGAACATCAGGAGTGAGCCTCCTTAATTTCTACATTTGGTCATTTCGACAACTTATGTCTGTTCAGTACAGATCAAATAAAACTTTTTGAAATTCACATTAAATATGAGTAAAAGCTGACAGAGAACAAATTACAAATAGATCTAAATCGAAAAGTCAATATCAGCTAAGGACAGAGCTATGCAAGAGGGAGAAACTCATTAGTTTTAAACAGAATTTTGTTAAATTAAACAATGTTGCAGTTTCCAAATTAAATATTTTCGGACCGGCACCGAAGTACTGGCTTATGGGTTGGTGAATATCCTCGGGGAATAACAGTCCTCTGCGTGTTTTGGCAGTAACTTATAAAATTAATTATATTTCAGTATTTACCATTGTTTGAGTCTTAATATTTCTATCAGGCATTGATAGAAAATTGAATCAGATGTTAAGAGACAAAATCTGTATTTATTTACTGGCTACATAGGGAAATTGTAGAATTGAAACAAGGTAATAAATATTCCAGCTGATGTTAATTTCAGATTACAATACGTCTCACAAGTGTTATTGTTTCAAAGAAATTATACTATAAATTATGCTTTTTACAATCCCGTTCACATTTTCCCGAGATTGCATAATATAATTCAATCAAATTGCTTCATAAACAATCAATTCAATTTAAAAAATCACTTTATTGTTTTGAAAACTGGACATTGTTTTTGAAACAAGAATTAATGTCTGTCAATGTGTCTAAACATTTCTTTATGATTCAAACATACTAATTTGTCTACAAGATAAAGGGGTGAAGAGAAGAATGTGAAAAATATGAACGGAGCTTACTTCGAATACAAACAATACGTATTTCTTCCCAATTTTTTCTAATATTATCAGAAGAATAATAAGTTTTGGAAAGCAGTATTTCTCTTGTTTTCCTTTAATGGTTGTAATAAATAACTTAATACCGAAGTAACTGTAAATTTAATTTCTGCATAAGCGCATTTCGACACTTTATGTCTCTTCAGTGCAGATAAAATCTAAACATTTGGAAGACCATAAAATCAAAGATGTTTAAAAACTGATAGAGAACAAATAACCAATATGATCTAAATACAAAGCCAAAATCAGCTAAGGACAGAGCTTTGCATGAGAGAGATACTCCTTAGTTTTCAACAAAATTTTCAAAAATTTAGATATTGTAAGATTTCATATAGAGTCGGCTTTCGGTAATTGATAATTAAGAAATCGAATAACAATCAGAATCAAAATATTTGTCAATTTCAATATACGAGTAAATGTAACTCAGCCCATAGAAACATACATAAACAAGACAGAGAAAAGAATATAATATTGATGCACAAGATAGCTCTTGTTGGTTGGCGAGATTGATTCAAAATAACATATATGAAAGCATTATTTATCATTTAACAGCTAAAAGAAACTGGTGCAAATGTTTACATTTGTATACCATTTTATTGTTTCGCCTTGTATTTAATTTCATGAAGCTTTTGTGTTGTATATATAATAGCTTGGTGCTTTAGAAAATGCATGACAATTTTTTTTTAAATAATTTTTTTTAAAACTAGTAATGAATAATGTCAAAGTACAACAGAACGAAATAGAACGGACCATGCATTACACACACATAATAATTAGATTAAGTAATAATGAAATAAGAACACACACACACACACACACACAATCTGATACGTCGTTACAAAGCAGAAACATATAAAGGCAATATATACGGTCATAAGTAAGGGGTAGTATTGTTCTATATCAATATTATTGACGATTCAAAAACTTTGTAATGTTCAATAAACCAACAAGTCCTAAACGTGGTCTGAAGTAACTGCATAATAAATAACCTTTCTTGATTAAACCAAAAACAAAAACAAAAATAAAATTGACAACAAAAGTCAAAAGCATATTCTGAGGGAAAATTCGTTGTTCCATTGTTTTGTTTTTCCATTTATTTGCAGAGACTTTGTCTCATGTTTTAGACTGGAAATCCCTATTGCGAGAGATTATGCTTTATATACATTTCAGTTATAGTGCTGTTTTTTTTTAGAATTTCTAATATTGATGCCTTATTATACTTTCAAATTTTGGCATTTTATTTTTTTTTATTAAAAATTCGTATTCTGACCACCTGATTATTGTATCCTTATCTCATGATTTTAATATGCAAAGTTTTCTTACTATTGGCTCGATGAGTCACCTGTGGCTTTTTGGATTTTGTGTTTGTCTTCTGTTGGTCTTTTTGTATGGTAACGGATGACAGTAGTTGTGAGGACAATTTGCCAGTTAGTTTTGTTTCTTGACGATCCAACATCCATGAGTCAAAAACATGGATGTAGGGTTACTGGACATCTAGCAATGAATGCCGCTAAATCAGATACTCGGGACTGTCTTGAACATAGTATGAGGAATGAGCAAAGCCCATTGATGAAGGCCTCATGGTGACTTCAAGAGAAAGAACAACAACAAAGGCGTTGTTCCATTGCTTGGTTTTGCCGTGTTTTTGTAGAGACTTTGTTTCATGTGCATTTACTCAATATCACTTCATTGCTTATTTCAAATTTGAATAATGACGGTTGAGCACACAATTTGAAAACCAAAGTTGAAAAAAAACTAATATATCTTCTATTTTAGGGACCGTTTACTTGAAAAACTTCTTAATAGATGTATCGTTTCATATCACCTTTACGTAGACTAAGTCGATAATACTTTATCAAACAACGAAAACTTCATAAATATGAAAAAGAAAGGAAATGGGGTAAATGTCAAGGAGACAACATCCCTATTCAGGTTAAAACGACCCAAAAAACAAAGCATCTAGGGGTCACCGTACGGTCTTCAACACAGTAAGGAACCTCACACCATATAGCAAGCCCTAAATGGCCCCAAAAGGGTAAAATGTGGATAAATTAATGGAAACAAACCACATCCACTAACCCAAATATCAAGAAACTAAAATTTTATAAGAAGACACGGACAAGTCAATCACCAACATATTCCTGACTTGGGACAGGCGCAAAAATTGCGGTGGGGTTAAACTCATTTTCTTGGATGCAAACCCTCCCCCTACGTGTGATGAATGGCTAAAAAACAAATACACAAAAAGACTCACAGTAAAAATCAAACCAGAAAAAAAGTCCAACTTATCAAGACGAGTACCCTTACAATGAAGTACATAAAACATGAAGACAATACACACAGGTACTGTCCTGACAAAGCTCGCAGTTACTGACAGCTAGCTAAGGACATAATTTCCGTTGACTATGATATCAAGCCTTCTTACATATGGAACTTCAATTGAAATACTTCTAAATAGATTTCATCAATTATGAAAGAAGAACATGATATTGTGCAATGCCAAATACTGCCAATATGAAAAATTGTTTAAATTTAGTTATGGTGTAAAGCATTTAGAAGATGATCAATATTTTTGCCAACAAAGACCAGCTGTAACGATTTAACAACAATGCTGTATTTATATCCTTTATGAATAAGTTTGTTCAACGGATTAATAAGTTTTGAAGGACAATTTTTGAATTTATGCGCTTTGTAAATGATATTGCCATAGAAGTTTGGATGTGAAATGCCCTGATGTATAAGAGCCCTGCATGTAGAACCAAATTTTCTTAATAAGTCAATGTATATATAATAAAGGTTGAAAATAATCGTAATAAAATTAGGATTCTAATGCACTTATGTTTGTAACGCTAATTTTGATTGGATAGCGTCAGAATTTTGAGGGGGTAAAATCAATGATTTACCGTCGGAACCAATAGCAACGTCATGGCGCAGACGCACCTCAAACTTCCAGTTATTTAAAAGTCGATTTTTAATGTTTATTTCCGGATTTGCATTAGCAAACGCGTCGCCGGAAAACTCAGTTTGCGACAGTAAAATTTACGATTTACTCCCTCAGATCCTAAAATACAGTATGGTTATCTCTTAAATGACGTGAATAAAATAAAAAATCAGGACGTCAAAAGTGGTAACAAAATACAGAATTTCTTTCTTTAAAATTAGTTCAAAGGGAACTGCTCGACTCTTTGGCATGAATATTAAGAAACAGTCCATTTTATAATATTATTCATGTATTGAAATTAAATATTTGTATAGTACAGATAAGTAATATTTTATTTTCGTTTTTGATAATGTTGAAGATTTGCCACGTTTTTACAATCTGTGACACGCCATTATATCTGCTTTCTCTCTTCATTTTCTCATTCGTCTCCGTATTTCAGCCCGGTAGCCCCCTAGTCGAAGGCAATCAAACCTTCTTTCTCCCTTTTGTCATTTTTACATGTTGTTTTTAATTGTATATATTTTTTTTTTTTTTACTTTTCAAACATAATAAGTTTTATTCCTAAATGACAGTCAAAGATTACAGAAAACCATTTAAATAAAAATATGTCGAGAAAAATAAATTAGTTTAATTTTCCAATTATTTCGGATAACGTAATATATATTATTTGATTTACTGACATGTCCGAATATCTTCTACTTGTTTTTAAAACGGAAACTTTCTTGAATTCATTTTTTACAGAACAAATAAACCCCCAATAGAATTTCAATGTCAATGGTAGCGTCATAATTTTTTGTCCATTTTGACATACATGTTCGTTTCATAATAAAACAAGGAACATTAAATATCAAACAAGTTTCCACACAGGTCAAAAAGATACTAGATTTGTATTAGAAAGTCAAACATCAGTCGGTCAATTACGCTCTATATCAGAGTAACCATAACCATAGTACCTCAAGGTTCAAAACATATCTTAGTAATGACGTCAATAGCCAGAAAACCATGACGTCAGTTTAATGTTTGGGCAGTATTGCAATCTTTTTCGTCAACTTTTGTCTCATCAGCACAGATAACAATGAAACAGCTGTAAGACCTAAAAAAAGAAAAAAAAAAGAAATAAAGTAATTATAATAATAATAAAAAAATGAATAAATAAAAAATAAATATAATTATAGTATACCTAATTGACCGTCGTGAATATCAATTAAAATGTCACGAGTGCTGAACAACGCAGAAGGATTTAACGAGTAGCAGAACTTGTTCTGCAACGAGTTAAATCCACTGCGTTGATCGACACGAGTGACATTTTTATTGATATTCATGACGGCCGATTAGTTATGCTTTTTATTATATAGATTATTTACTCAAATACCGAGATTTTAGATGCGGATTATTTTTTTTCATGTCAATACGCCAGTTGTTTACTTGACGACGACATTGAAGTCGCTTCATTAAAACGTCATCCAGTGACTAGAAATCCTTTATTTTCATCGGTGACAATATGACATTTATTTAACTGAGAAAACTCGATACATCACCGCTATCTATATAATAAAAACAAATTAATGATGGTCTGATTGAGAACTGAAAAACTCAAAGGACATACGGTTAATACAAGGCTTTACACATGCTAAGTTTTTCTTACTTTTATCACATTTATATAGTTTGAACTGCAACCATGGAAATATGGATTTTTTTATTTTAATCGCTCCTCTTTATTTTCTTTGAGGAGCAGTGTTCTGCAAAGTTAAACTAATTGTAGGTTAACTGTAATTTCTGCATTTCATATTGTGCGGCATAATAGAACTGCGCCAGGCTAATACTATGTACATAGCATGGCTGCAAATGATATTTTTGTAAACATTTCACACGAAACCCTTATTTTTATAAATATATCACTAATAACTATATATATGCGAACATATGTTATTTAATACAGATAGTGTTACAGGTGTTGTCGATGCTACAGCTCATAAAATGTATGTGTTTTTATCGGTAATTGGTATGAGTTTCCTTTGATCTCACGAAGGAAATATTTTTCAGTATTTGCTACTGCCCGAATACGAAAAAATATTGGCCAAAAGTATTTTAGGCCACGGCTTCTTTGTCAATCAGAATCAAATAAACAAAGAAATATACATCTATAGGGATTCTTACAGGATCGTGCAAATTCTTTTACTAATCAATATAGTCAATTTCACGATTTGTTGAAAATTAACATTAATTTTCAAAATTTGTTCTAATAAATGATTTAGTTAATTACCGATAAAAAGAATAATAGAAGTTTTGTTTTGATACAAAAAATATTGGTCCAATACTGAACTCGCCCACAAGGGGCTCGTCCATTATTGTTCGCCTATATTTCTTGTATCAAAAACAAAACTTCCATTACTCTATATGTACATGTATTTCTATTGAGAATTGTTGATCTAAACAAGGACTTTTGATACACAAACTAACGCAGAACCTGAGTCTTAAGGGGACGGAAATTTGTGATAATGAATTGAGAACATTTATTTTGAAACTTAAACATGTGCAAAAGCTCTGTCTTTAACTTTTCTGACGTTTCTTGTTTATGGCTTTTCTCAGCCCTTGAGCACATTTTGATTTGTACATGTAGTACTCCAAACGTTTATACCTTTATTGTTACTCAATATTAATCTCAAAATATATGTTGTTTTCTTTGCAGAATAATATCAAACTTAACAGAAATTCCAAAATAATCATAGCTAGACTAAAATTAATGAGGCGGAGGAGGAACCAGCAACAAATTGATACAGAAAAGCAACAACAAGCAAATAGACTAAGAACTAGAAAGATTCAAATACACTTGTTGCTTGTTGCTTAGCTGCTGGTATGCATTTAAAAACAACGGCAGTAGAATACCGAAGGAACAAAGGGGTGATATTCACAAAAATCGAAGTCCAAAGACAGGGCAAAAACGAGAACACAGAAAACAATGACGTTAGACACAAAAACAATGACGCCAGACAGACACAAAGCACAGAACCAGAAACCACAACATTCAGAACAAAGGCACTCACAGTGTGAACTCCAGTGAAACTGAGAGTGACATCAGGTGCTCCGGAAGGGTAAGCATGTCCTGCTCTGTTAACAGCACCCGTCACACTGTGAGTGATTCAATCCGGGAAAATGTCAAAGTTGGTAGTCAAATCCGGGAAGACGTGAATCTAGCTGAAAATGTCCACTTTCATTTGGGATACTGACACGTCATATCTTTCAATGATGCTATGGTGACGGCCATAGAATTTCTTGAGGGATGAAATTAACAAAGGTTGAACAAATTCCTGACTAAGCAGCTTTTGGGACAGTGTTTTTGCTCTGTTCAAAAAATCACTGTACAAACTACAAGCTCGACAGTAACGAATCAACTGTGAAATGTACACTCCATAGGCTGGAGAGGTAGGTATATTGCTGCTAAGAAAGGGAAAGTTCACAATGGGGAAATTAAAATCATCACGCTTGTCATATAGCTTAGATTTCAAACGTCCATCTTCGTCAATATACAATAAAAGATCTAAGTACGAAGCTGAAGTAGGTGTTTCAGT
>MJUU01039834.1:16257-33857 GCA_002080025.1 Modiolus philippinarum
TAAAGTGTAGAAAAGTCAAAAGTTTGAATGCTATGGCAATGGGTAAGACTGGTTGAGGAAAGCTGTTCAAGAAGATCTTTTGAATTTTTAAGAATCCACATTTGATTCACACCGCTTGTGGAGTAAGCTTTATTACAGTAATTTTTCAGGCCGTCTCTGACTGCGGTCAACAAAGTAGTGAGTAGCTGTGAAAGAGGTTTAGTGGTGCATCTGGAAGACCCGGCAATGAATCTCTGTTTGTATGGATTCTTATGAAGTTTAGGTACCCAGTAGATGTAAGGGAGTTGATTGTTTTCATCATTAGCTTTTATGCCAAATGATGATAACACTGAAGTGTGATTTTTTACAATCTCATCCCTCGATATTGTACTAGGGGTATAAGTAGGGTTTCCAGATGAACTGTCGATGCCCATCTCCTTCACAAGACAGTCGAGATAGTGTTTCTTACACACAAACAGTATGTTGTTAGAAGCTTTGTCTGCAGGGACAATGACGTAATTTTCATGGAGGTTGGACAGAGTTCTTTCTACAAGGGGATCTTCAAATATACTGGAATTTCTGGATTTCATAGCTGTTTTTAGGCGCCGGATGCGATTTACAATTAATGACTTTATGGACCTGATCCAGTCGGACAATGTCTCAACGTCCTCTTTCTCTTTCTTTGCCCACTTCCTAGCATAGTCTTCAACTGCATCCATTTAAAAGACACAATAGGGTCTGTAAGTCTCGTCATGTGACACCGAGAAATCACGATAAAATTTACAATTTGAAAGCGTTTCCCGCCAAAATATGACGTTGCAGGATTATGACGTCCTAATTCTTTGCTTTGAACGTCACAGTTTTTTGTTTAAAATGCAACTTCCGGGTACAAGTTTTGGTCCCGGAAGTTCCAAAATGAAACGAGACTTACAGACCCTATTATGTTTCAGCTGACCAGCAACTGTAATCAGTGTGGACGACACAGTTAACAAAGTATTTACTATTAAGGAAAACTTAATTTAAAGAAAGTCATTTATTCTTTGAATCGCTTTTTGATGCCATTTCTGAAGACGTGTAGATAAACACTGGCAAATCTGCTTGGTCTCATTGTTCGACAAAAAATGGATTTTTGTAGATTCAGACTCAAAATACCTTTCAACACCGGAGGACCGACACATTTCTGGAGGGCTGCAATGGCCGACATTGTTGTACAATAACAAATGTATTATAAAACTGAATTTATCTTCACCAAGAGAGGCATAAATATAAATTTAAGATGAATATAGATTTCATCTTATTAGAGTAAGTAGACACAATGGAACTACACTTTATTGCCATTTTGTCTTTGTATCTACTGAGCCATAAATGACCTCTGCTTATTGCTTCTAATGGGTTAATAACACTTGGAAAAAATCTGAAGATAACTGAATAATAGTACTAGTTTTTAGCTCACCTGCCCTAAAAGCACAAGTGAGCTTTTGCCATCACTTTTCGTCCGTCGTCCGTCCGTCAACAATTTCAAAAATCTTCTCCTCTAAAACTGCACGGCCAATTGTAAGCAAACTTGGCCTGAATCATCACCAGGGTATTCAGTTTCAAAATTGTGTTCGATTAGTCTGAAGATCAAACAACATGGCTGCTGTTACTTAAAATAGAACATATTGGTAAATTGCTGTATTTTGCAAATTACTCAAAAAGCGTTACAGATATCAAAACTCTGACAGGATAAAAAGGATCAGCATGGCAAGATCTATCTGTCCTGCTAATTTTGAAGAAAATCCAAATACCCGTCTTAGAGTTATTTCCCTTTTTGTAAAATTTTCAAAATTTAACTTATTTTTATTTTTTATTTGAAAAAACTGTAACAGATAGAGGTCAACTTCAAATTGCAAAAATGTTTAGCATATCAAGATCTATCCACCCTGATTTTTTTTTGGAATATGCAAAAACCTTTGTAGGAGTTATTGCCCCCCCTTTTTTACAGAATTTTCAAAATTTTTATATTTTTCGTTTTTTATTTCCTAATCTTTAGAAGATGAAGGTTAAGTGTAAATTGATAAAATGGGTTAAGTGTAAATTGATAAAATGTTAGCCATACTGAGGTGACTTCAAAAGTGGTGTTGAAAATCGTTCGTTGACCGCCAGTTTCAAAATGGCCGCCAAAAAAAGTCGGGAAAATTCAACATTGTTCGATTTCAATGAAATTTGGTTTCCAAATAGGTATTGATGTCGCCAATTCAAAACCGATGTTAAAATTGTTCGTTGAACGCCATTTTCAAAATGGCCGCCAAAAAAGGCGTGAAAATTCAACATTGTCCGATTTCAATGAAATTTGTTTTCCTAAAAGATATTGATGTTGCGACTTCAAAACTAATGTTGAGAATTGTCGTTGCCCGGCATTTACAAAATGATGTTTGGACTTCAAAACTGGTGTCGAAAGTGGTCCTTAGCAAGAACGTTTTTTGTCCGAAAAGGCACACAAAGAAATATAGTAAAACATGATCAGACTTTAAATACAGTTCAAGATATTGGTGGTGTTCCAGTTATCAAAGTTTGAGAGACTGAAGTTCAACTGTATAACTTACAATGTAAGCTTGATAGTGGCAACTGAAAGCCAGGAGAGCGATACAGGCTCCCAGGAGCCTCTGGTTTTCAGATTGAAAAGAAATACAGTCATCGCCGATTTTAAAAGTTGCATATCTGCCAATCGTAACGATTTTCTCAATAGATTAACCAATTTGAAAGTGGCTTGAGCCATACCATTTTTTGGTCGGGGCTGTATCTTTATAATACGAACCAAAACAATCATGGAACAGTTATTGATAAAAAAATCAAAATGCTTGTAAATGATTCAAAATACAATATTCAACCGCCCAAAATTATTTTCTTTCTTGCATCTCTCTGTTCATAACTACTTTTGAGTCCTTGGCTATCTTTTTTACTATTCAACATCGATTTCCAAATATTTTCATTTTATCTTTATTATTGCAATTAATTCTTCAGTTTGATATATTGTAAATTGTTTAGAAAATCCCATGAAATACACTTTTATTTAAAAAAACACAATGAAGAATTGACATTTCATTTGGTTATGACTTGATATTAATTTTTGTCATTAGATGGGATGCGATGATGGCTTCTGATGACTTTTGTAGAGAAATTTCTGCAAAGTTTTTCTTATTATCTTCATTGCTATAGAGACAGAGATTAATGACCGATACACATCATCTATTTTATTGAGCACGGATTCTTTGGTGAGATTCATATTTCTGATAATTAGGTCAAGAACGCCAAGAAAGAATTTGAAAAAATAGAAAATAAAACTCAAAGATCTCCTCAACCTTTGTTGTACAGATTGAACAAAAGATACCCAAATATTGCTTACGGAAATGATTTTTTTAAACCCATATGACGCTTCAGACAACATTTAAACTACATGTTCGGAAACGTTATCTACTTACCCATTTATCGTGAAATCTCGGGTCACATGACGAAACTTATCGGCCCTAGATCGTATCCACGTCCGCTAAAGATATCATGAAACATATTGTCGTATAAGGATTTCTGCGCTCTACGATATATCAAATTTAATAATCGACAAAAGAATAAAATATGAATAATCATGTTATTTTCAATTTCATGGACTTACATGCATGTAAATACATTTTGTAAGAATGAATATAGAATTTCCAGAAAATAACAAGACACAAAGGTAACATTATGTCTTTGAATGTGAAAACCTAAATAACTTCTACTTATTATCAGGGTAAATTGAGATCTCTGAATAAAAGTCTCAGTTTAGATTATTTAAAGTTTTACTTTTGTCCAATGTCCATGCATAAAGAAGTAAGAGCAGGCAGGTTTTGGTGGAAAGTGTTTGGATTTTATTTTCGCTTTTTAGCATTAAGTACATTATTCTTCCAGTAAAATTTGAAAAATTCTTTGACTTACAATGCAAAGATCGTGGCATGCTTTGTAGATTGCGGAAAACATTTCTTTTAGACCTAATTGATTATTTGTTTTCTATCAGTTTTATTCATGTTTTGTTTAATGTTCTTCCAAATGTTTTATTTGATTAGTAGTGAGTAGATGTAAGCTGTTGACATGACAATCTGCAGGAACAAAATTAACAAAACATCGGCATTTACATGCTGTTACTTTGCTAGTTCCCCGCTTCCTCAACCACTAAAACTGGCCGTCATGAAATAGCTGAAATACTGCTGAAAGTGAAATTAAACCCCATATCAATCAATCAATCAATCAATCAATCAATCAATCTATTAGTTCTCGATATATTCAGCATCCCAGTAATTTATTCCCACTATTTTATTGCTTGAAAGTTAATCCGATTTTACTTGTATACTTGCAATGTATAATTTTAAGAAAATGTGTTTTTATAGTATGATAACCTTCCTCTGGTGTAAAGCTCTGTATTTTTGTGGAGATTTTATTGATTATTTGTCCTCAATCAATTTGTAGTCTGTAGTCGTTCAAATTTTTTGAATTGATCTGCACTTAAGAAACATGGTATGTCATAAAAGTATTATATTTTTATCTCCGAACATGCCTTCTCTAGTCATGAAATAGAATTAGTCAGCTACTGCTATGAAAACCAATTAAATCGAAATAAGTTAAATGATAGTTCGTGTGTCTCGGTCCCAGCTGTTATACCCCGTTTTAACCCTTATCCCGGCACCTGAATCGGTTTTCAGGGGTTTTGGCTACAGAGCTGCCGGGCGTGTCCCCAGGTGGTGGATAGGTAAATGCCCTGTCTTTGCGGGGTATTCAGGTCATAATACGGAAAGCCTGACCGCGAACCATTGTAGCCAAACTGTGTGGAGAAACGCCACGCTCCATGCAGTATAAAGACCCCTTCTATATTTCTCTAAAGAGAACAGACGCATTGGGTGTCGTATAGAAGGCTAAATTTCCTGCCCCTACCCATTTCTCCCCTTTTACAGTGGCAATCAAAAGTCGTTGCCGCGGTTGTCCCTTCCTCCTTTATCTCTTTTTTCTTTCAATTACAATTTTAATGAATTGATTAACTTGTTCTCGTCCTGATATAGCTGAAATATTGCTCATTGGGCGTTAAACTCAACTAATCAATCAATCATTTTACCCTCATCAAAGGAGTTATCTCCGAAAATTTTTGTCTTATTTCCCTCTTTCGTATCTGTTTTAGATTTTATCAATACTTCATATTTTTGTTTTGTTATTCTCCACCTACACATATATTCTTATTCTTATTCTGTCTATTTTAAATGTTGTTTGTTAATTTATATTTTGTTTTCCTCTCTTTGGCATACATTTTTGTTTTATTATAAAAAAAAAACAAAAAAAAAACGAGTTCCCGCAAAAGTTAAAGGCCACTTGATGTTATCGTTTTAAAAGTTGAACATCAGTCGGTCAAAAACATTTTATCAGATAACCAAAAGTGCTAGGTTCATGCCAAATCTTACAAGCATATAAGAAATGACGTAAATGAACAGAAAATTCATGACGTCAGTATTAGTATAGCATTACGTCCTTTAGTGTGGTGAACCCTGGATTAACGATATGAGAATATCAGAAATTCGGAATCTTTTTTTGCCTGTTCCTTATTTCCTTAATGTACTTAAGAGAATGTCCATTGAAAAGTCAGGTAGTGGCTGGCACATGACACATTTTTTAAAAATCATTTTGGAATCAGAAACACCAAAATTGAATTCGATTTTTAATTTACGGCAACGACTTTAGAGTAATAAATTACATAGAAAGCACTAAAAATATGAAATTAGGGAATATAACTCTTTGCTTTTGTACACAATTTAGTTGCTTTGTTAAGGAATTTAAATATCATATTTTGAGCCATCCATGGTAGATATGGAAAATTGTCTCTTTCTTTAGACATTTGTGTAGGTTCAGCTTTAGAATGGAACCAAAACTTCAATGGGATCAATTTTGATATGTGCCAGTCATAATATAGGATCTGCCTGATTTCTTCATGGGCAGCCTCTTAAAAGTATAAGACAAACAAACATATCTATCTGCTTGAGAGATATCCTTTTTCCCCTAAAATAGTATGTATTGAAAAGAAAATATATACAAACAAAACAGACAGGGGGCATAACAAGTAAGAGACTAATGTTTTCTAGTTTGAAATGGTGAAGTTGGCGATTTCTCTTTTCTGAAGTTTTAATGTCATCTACAAGCATTTAGATTTTTTCATCAATGTATATATATTAATGACTGCAGCAAATATGCATTAATGCATTTCCATATTTTAATTTTCCAAATAATGGGTTGAGTATAGCACCGAAGCACTTTGCTATTGGGGATAATATTCCCAAATATTCATGAAATAACCCTTTTATTTTATTGCAAAATGAAATTTCCCCAAAAATAAGGATTTTTGTTGTCAATGACTTCATGAAAAATTAAGTCATATTCCACCAGTGCGATATGGAAATTCATTGCACGCATACTTTTGGTTGCTTTCTTAGGGAATTATAATGTTGCTATACAATAAATATAGAATAATGGAAGTTTTTGTTACGGATACCAAAAATATTGTTTACAATAATGGACGAGCCCACTTTGTGGGCGAGTCTATTATTGGAGACTCGAAACAAAACTTGTATTATTCTTTTTTGGTAATTTACAAAATCATTTGATACAACAAATTTTGAAAAATGAAAATCAATTTTGAAGAAATTATGAAATTGACCATTGATTAGTAAAAGAACTTGTGCGTTCCTTTACAGTTTTTGTAGATGTATATTTCTTTGTTTACAATGATGCACTGATTGACAAAGTAGGCGTGGCTCAAGTTACTTTTTGCCACTATTTTTTTCGTATTCGGGCAGTAGCAAATACTGAAAATATTTGCCCCAAGAGATCAAAGGAAACTCATACAAATTACCGATAAATACAAATATAAGAAATAATATGTACATGTTCACAAGAACTTCCTTAGAAACTAAACCGAGTAGTTCTACGTAGTAATTAAGTGTCTCCTGCTTGATACAAACTCACCGTCATTCCTCACTCGTCAAGTGAAAATAAACCTTTCCGAACTACAATCGTGCCTAGGAGCACGTAAAATCCGATAAAATATTTGTAATGTAAGCGTAAATGTATCTCCTATTAGCTCAGAATAAATACTTTTTTAATAACCCATTTGGGTCGTAGCAATACAGACAATACAAATATGAAAATAAACAATGAAGGACACGACCATTTAATTTTCAGGGGAAGGCTTGGGCGATTTCGCCCAGAAAAATTATTTATTTATATGAAAATCTCAATCAAATTATTTATTTTCACCAATTGTCACAACAAACTTTTTATTTGCATTTGCAGCAAAATTTTTTTATTCAAATCAAAATTGAATTATTTATTTTCATGCCAACTAAGATGAGAATATTTATTTTCACTGGAACAACGATTTAATTATTTATTAACAAAATAGCCCAATCCCCCCCCCGAAAATCAATTGGTAGTCCACTAATAAACATACAATCAAACAAAGATATATGAAAATTATGACTGTGACAAGTCTCCTTTCTTCTTTTAATTCTTATGACTGTTTTATGAAAGACGTTAGTTTTTATTTGTTCGGGTGTTGACGAATAAATTCACTAGGCTAGTTATGTAACGCGGAGAGAATATGTACAGTGAATGGGAGTAATCACAAAATTACCAAACAAAGTTGTCAAGAGCCGAAATCCATGAGACAAAAAGAAAATTCGGGTGGAAACCACAGGAAAAATTGTCGACCGCAATCGTCCTGACTTGGGACGAAATACAACATCTTTACAGAAATGACTCAATAATAGATCTAATTCAGTGCAAGTTGCTGGACTGTCTAATTTTACTCGGTCAACTAAATTCATATGAAGACCATAGAATAACGATGTTATTCCTCCTCATAGCTTTCCTCAAATTCAAACAAATTTGAGATTTACTGCAGTATTACTGTATTTTGTTACATTTATATAATGTGTACTTAAATCGAACAGAACTACATCTAGTAACATGTGCAAAACAAATGATATATTTGTAAACATTTCAAATGAAAAGCATATTTAATTTTTCTTAACATGTCAGCAATAACTATATATCTGCAATAAAGAAATATGAGTTGTCAAAATGGTCATTTAAAGAACCAAATCAACTGCAAATTTGGTATAAACAGCGACTCAATGCTGGCCGGAAACCGATTTTATTTTGGAAACTTGCAATATCTAAATGCAACAATTTTTTTAAAAACACTAAGGAGTGTCTCCCACTCTCATAGGTCTGTCCTTAACTGATTTTGGCTTTATTATTTAGACCTTATTGGTAATTTGTCCTCTTATAGCTTTTGCAGATATTTCGGTTTATTGATTTCCAAATGGTTTAATTTGATCTGCACTGAAGACAGACCAGAAGTTGTCGAAATGCGTATATGCAGAAACTAAATTAATAGTAACTTCGGTATTTTGTTATTTTTTATTTACATATAACGGATATACCATTTTCAAATAATTTCAAGTTTCACATTCATTTCAATAGTAATATTCTCATCAAACGTAGTGTGATAATAAAACAGACAGGAACTGTTTTTTCCTTATCGGCCGAATTGCTGTAACTCCTACATAAAAAGAAAAGAAAAAAAGTCGGCCTTTGGCGAGATCTTTTTGCAACGTCTACTCAAAACATTTGTAACTAAAAGACATGAATTTTTTACATGGAAGGCATTGGTAGGTGTGTGTAGATATATTGATAATTATGAAAACTACAGGACAAAATGTCGGCACAAAACATTTTGTTATTTGCTTTCATTTCTACAAATGTAATTTTTAATAGCTATATCGAGATCTGAGATAAATTTTAGCTAAAACAATTTGGACTATATATCTTCACTTGTTGACTGCAAATCATACAACAATTGTGTAAAGTCATCTGAAAAGTTGTTATTCCGTAAAATACAATGATAAATATAGATTACATCACAAGATCCCGTTCATTACCATATTTTATCCACTAGAGATAGTTAAATTTTAAAATTTTAATTCCGAGGCTTGCCGAGCATTTTGAAATTTTTAAATTTAACTATCGAGAGTGGATAAAATATGGTAATAATCGGGATAAAGTGGTGTAATCTTTTTCTCTAATGATCAATGATAAACACCGTAAATGGTATTCCGAATAGATTTGGCGGGAAATAGCACGGGGCTTTATTCAAAATACATTGAATAAAGAAAATTTATCTAACGGGTCGAAACCGGTTTAAACTTGACATATCATTAGAGAATCTTCCTTAAAGTTGATAATTCTGTTATACAAGGTATTTGGCAAGCACATTTTGGGAAATTTTGTTTTTTCCGATCCCCTCCAACGTTAATGAGTCAGATATCATAATGCATCCGTAAACTGCGCAGTCAGACCTGGACACAGTTTTGCATAATTTTGACAATACTAAAGAAAAACTGAAATGATGACTGACAGCCATTTAACAGTTTTAATTGCTTTTGAGGCGATTTGTGCGCATACAAATTTGGCAACACTGCACAAGTTAATAAAACAAAGGTTCCCATCTCTTTGGCTAACAAAATTTACATTTTGCAGGTCCAGTCCTCAAATAAACAGTCCGTATCGGCATACCTACACATTTCGGTAAGACTGTGGTGATTGAAAGCGTAAGGCAATACATATAATAAAACTAAATTTATCAATACCACAGAGATACAAACATGTTAATTAATTTTGTAAAGCTGAATTATAGAATTTACATCTTACCAGCAAGGTCAGAGAAGAATAAATAGAAACAATAGAACTACATTTAATAGCCATTTTGTCTTTGGATATACCGACAACAATTACTTATGTGAAATGTTGATCAATTAAATCTAGTAAAAAGTTGCAAAGGCGAAAGGAACTGAAAGAATCCCAAGCTGAAGGTTGTTCACAATCATTTTTATGCATTTCTGTCAGATTTTCGGACTTTTCTGGTTTTATCCATTTGAAAGATTAATAATTTTGCTCGTTGCCCACCTATTTTCCCCCTTTATTTCCTTTTATTCATCTTTTGGAGAGTTCTGACAAAATTTATTCAACTATCGTTATTTTGTCACATTCATTATTGGATAAACCTTGCTCATGTTAAAACTATGAAAAATACAGAGGAGTTCACTTTCCAGTCATTTTTCTGAAACACTTGTATCTCAAAAATCATTTTTTCAGCTAAAGTTATTTCTTTTTCAATTTTTTTAACAAAAAAAATCTAATTTAATTGAATTCAGTTTCTGCATCTCTGCATATGGCCATTATGTTTCTTCGGCACAGATCAAATTAAAACATTTGGAACACCAGAAACAAAAACAAAGTTAAGTCTGATATAGAACCTATATCACTCCCCCAAAAAGCCAAACCAAAATAAAAAAAGACACAGCTATGCAAGAAGGAGATAGTCCTCAGATTTAAGAGAGAGTTTTTATAAGTATGAAATACTTAGATTAGTCAGTGGTCAAGAAACATATAGGAATTTGTATTTTATACAAAATCTTTGGTTGCGATTTGATATCAATTTTTGTCAATAAATTGTCTGCGGTGTTGCATCAGATGTCATGTGAAGATATCCCTTTAAAGCTTTCTCGTTATTCATCATTACAACAGACAAACAGGCAATGATTTATAATCTTTGCACATTATTTTATGAGATTTCTACAAGTAAAAAGAATATTAAGGTGTCTGTAGGGTATTAATTTCCTATTATAGAATTTTGCTAAATTTCCTGTGAAGAAACATAATTGTATTATTGTTCGAAATATAAAATAAAATTTTGTCCTCAACAAAGATTGCTTTTTTTGATTTGACCCCACAGAAAACATAGTTGCCAGAATGGAACTTTGGTTAAACATAGGACCCTATGGGAAAAATCACATTTTCATCTCCTCTGAAACCAATGAAGCAAATTCAATCAAACTTTACAGGATCGATGTACTGAAGGTTCTATGCAAAGATTGCTCATTACAATCCGATCTAACAAATTACATCATGCTGCCTGGGCAGAATATAGATTAACGTTTGACCCTATGTGAAATTGATCATTTTAGCCATCCTCTGTTAAACGAATGAAGCAAATTTAACCAAACTGAATTGGAATATGTATGGAACTATAACTCAACATTAGACGCTAAGGGGAAAAGGGAAAAATAAATCATTTTTGGTCTTCAGCATAGACATGGCTAATTGTAGCAAAAACACGGCTTATATTAGAAGCATTTTGCCAGGTGAACAATTCAGACTCAGTCCCTGAGCCTCTAGTTTTATCTATTTTAAAGATTAATAATTTTTTGCTCGTTGACCGCCTATTTTCCCCTTTAATTTCATTTCATTCAACTTTGGGAGTATTCTGACAAAATTTTATTCAACTGTCGTTTTTTTTTTTATAAAATTCATTATTGGATAAACCTTCTCAGGTTAAACCTATGAAAAATACAGAGGAGTTCACTTTCCAGTCATTTTTCTGAAACACTTGTATCTCAAAAACTGCATCGGTAACCTATCAATTTTTTCGGCTTAAATTATTTCTTTTTTAATTTTTTAACAAAAAATTACATATAATTGAATTCAGTTTCTGCATCTCTGCATCTGGCCATTATGCCTCTTCGGCACAGATCAAATCAAAACATTTGGAAAACCAGAAACAAAAACTAAGTTAAGTCTGATATAGAACCTATATCCCCCAAAAAGCAAAGCCAAAATAAAAAGAGAGATAGCTATGCAAGAGGGAGATTCTCGTCAGATTTAAGAGAAAGTTTTTAAAAGTATGAAATACTTAGATTAGTCAGTGGTCAAGAAACATATAGAAATTTGTATTTTATACAAAATCTTTGGTTGCGATTTGATATCAATTTTTGTCAATAGATTGTCTGCGGTGTTGCATCAGATGTCATATGAAGATATTTCTTTAAAGCTTTTTCATTATTTATCATTACAACAGACAAACAGGCAATGATTTATAATTGTTGCACATCTTTTTATGAGATTTCTATAAGCAAAAAGAACATTAAGGTGTCTGCAGGGTATTGCTTTCCTATTATAGAATTTGGTTAATTTTTCTGTGAAGAAACATAATTGTATTATTATTCGAAGTATGAAATAAAATTAGGGGTCATCGTGCTTTAAAGCAAAAACTGAAATTGAAAATTTTATGATTTTACATAGAAATGATAGAGAAAATGACTATTAGAGGGGATATATGCTTTGCATGTGTTTTGCAATCATTATGCCGCTTACATATACATAATAAAAATTAGGGGTCACCGATGAAATAAGAAAGATATTTTGTGAAAGGTTCATTTCTCTAGTGATATCTATATATCTAATACCAAATGATCTCCCTTGTGTAATTTCTGTGTTCTGTAAATCCAGCAACTCATTTAAAGAACATGTGTTTTTCTTTTGAAAATGTTGTAAAAGGCGGAATAATACCACTGAGACACCTTAATCATAACTAGGTCAAGTAAATAAGGCATTTAAAATAACTAAATACCGAAGTCACGGTGAATTTACTTTCTGCATATGCGCATTTCGACAACTTATGTCTCACCAGTGCAGATAAAATCTAAACGTTTGGAAGACCATCAACTCAAAGATGTTTGAAAACTGTTTGATGTTTGATGTTTAAAACACATGAACAGTTGGAAACGAATAAAGAAAAGAAACAATTAGAAGAAAATAAAGATAGAACTCATTGATCCAAACCATGGCGTAACAGATTACACAAAAGATCTATTTGAAAAACTTTCGCAAAAGAAAAATAACGTAAGTGTTATCATATACAAGTGCTGGTTGTCGTGCAGCACACGTTGAAAAGGAACTGAAAATAGAATGACTAATGACTTCAAGATGATGAACTACAATAAAGCGTTGTTCCGTTGCTTGGTTCTACAAATGGCATGTATTTGTAAAGGGTTTGTCTCATGTGCATTTACTCCAAACCCTTTCCTTGTTTTTTTTTGCAATAAACAACATTAAGACAACACGGACTTGTTGATATTAGGAAAGAATAACTAAGTTCTTCAAATCCAGACCATGTATGTGAAACATACTTTATGGGTAATTATGAAAAACTTGAAAATGCCGAAATTGAAAAATTTCAGTTTATAATAATTTTATTTGCTATAAATATAACAAAACGGATTGGGCACAAGTTTTTCCAACATAAGTAGTCCGCTCCCATACATAATATTTGTTACAAAACAATATTCTAGATAAAATACAAAATTAAAATTAATAATAATGTTTATACATGAGAAACATGGTAAAGGGGTTTAAATACAAAAAGAAAACAAGTGGAAAAGTTGAAAATTCAAAAATTAATTCACATCTAAAAATTTGTATAAACTCGAAGGTACATGGGTGCATCATCAGAAACAAGAAGCATTTAAACGATCAAAAAAATTCTTGGATCCTTTGATAAATGGAATATAAGATGGTCGCACGACTGTATATAAGATTAATTTATTGACACCGTTTTATAATGCAACCACATCCTACAAAATCTTTGAAAGAAACTTAAACGATTGTTTCGTATATAATATATCCTAAGCTCTATTATAGGCCAAGTTAAATGAGAAAAACACGGATTGTAATAAATATATAATATTTCATTATCCATTTTCGGAGCACCTGATTTCACTCGCGGTTTTCATGGGAGTTCACGTTATGAGTATCTTAGTTCTTTATGTCGTCTTTTTATTTCCGTCCATTGTGGCTGTCTCATGTCCTTGTTTTGTCTTTGCTTTTCTCTGTTGCTGTTTTGCACTGTCTTTGGACTTCGATTTCTGTGATCATCACTTCCCTTATTCTTTTGGTATTCTACTGTCGTTATTTCAGGGATTTACATACGTATAACTCCATTCTGAAGAGCTGTAAAAAATTCTTTTGTCTTAATCAACAAAGAAAGAAGAAAATACCCAGACACAAAGGGAGTACACTTTATGACCATTTTGTCTTTGAATGTATCGACAACAATAAGAAACCGCTAAATAAGTTTACTTATTATCAGTAAAAGCTCCATTGGGTAAATTTAACTTGGAAAAATGGAGATCTCTGAATAATAGTGTTAGTATCAGTAGATTAAACAGAACATTTATATGTAGCCATTGTATTCAGGCAAAGACGGAGTAAAACCAGGTTCGGACAGGAATCAATGCATTTGATTTTTAGCTCACCTGACCTAAAAGACCATATGAGCTATTGCCATCACTTGGTGTCCGTCGGCGTCCGTCCGTCGTAAACTTTTTCAAAAATCTTCTCTGAAACCACTAGGCTAATTTTAACTGAACTTGGCCCGAATCATTACCAGGGTATCTAGATTCAAAATTTGGCTCGATTAGTCCGAGGACTAAACAACATGGCTACCGTTACTAAAAATAGCAGATAGTGGCATATTGCTGTTTTTTGCAAGTAACTCAAAAACCATTACAGATATAAAAAATTCTGACATGGGGATAAAAGTGATCAGCATGACAAGATCTAATTGCCCTTTGAAGAAAATTCGGACCTGTCTTGAGTGTTATTGCCCTTTACCGCAAATTTTCAAAGTTATTTTTTATTTTTTATCCCCCCCCCCCCCAAAAAAAAACTATACCAGTTAAAGGTCAACTTTAAATTGCAAAAATATCCAGATCTACCCATCTAAAAATTTTGAAGAAAATCTGATTACGTGTAGAGGAGTTATTACCCTATATTTGTCATTTTTCGGGTAACTTTTTACATTTTGCCTTGTATTTCAATACAGATTTAAGATAGAGGTTAAGAGTTAAAGCAAAAATGTTAAGTTTGTCAAGGACTATATTTTATCTTGATGATGGGAGTTGTGGACCACATCCAAGATGGTGCCAGCGGGGAACTTAGCTTAACATATGACCGTATGAGAAAACACATTCAAAGATCTTCTCCCCGACACTACTAGGCCAATTTTAACCATACTTGGTCACAACTGTCCTTAGTTGGTCCCCTTTGAAAAATGTGTCCGGCAAGTTCCCATGAGATCCAAGATGGCCGCCAGCGAAAAACTTAGTTTAACATAGACCCTAAACGAAAACACATTCAAAGATCTTCTCCTCTGAGACTACTTGGCCAATTGGAACCATACTTGATCACAACTGTCCTTAGTTGGTCCCCTTTGAAAAATGTGCCCGGCAAGTTCCCATGAGATCCAATATGGCTGCCAGCAGATAGACATAGTATTACATTGGATCCTATGGAAAACACATTCAAAGATCTTCTCCTCGGAGACTACTTGGCCAATTATAATAATTAACCATACTTGATCACAACTGTCCTTAGTTGGTCCCCTTTGAAAAATGTTCCCATCAGATCCAAGATGGCCGCCAGCGGACAACATAGTTCGGCATTGGACCCTATGGGAAAACACATTCAAAGATCTTTTTCTGAGACTACTTGGCCAATTGCAACCATACTTGGTCACAAATGTCTTTAGTTGGTCCCCTTTGAAAAATGTTCCCGGCAAGTCCCATCAGATCCAAGATGGCTGCCAGCAGGGAACTTAGTTTAACATTGGACCCTATGGGAAAACACATTCAAAGATCATCTCCTCTGACACAGTGGGTCATATTACATCTAGGTTTATTATCACACTAGAAAATGAGACCCTTTATCATTGAGTTTATTGTCTATGCTAGCTTTGGACCAGGTGAGTTAAGGCTCTGAGAACTTCTAGTTTTTTTTTTTGCTGTGTAGAATTAAAGGTTATCTATTTTTTGTCAAATTAAAAAAAATGATAAAAGATACAACAAACAATGAAAGCATATGATGTAAATACTCACGAAACAGTTTTAGTTCTTTAATTGTTGCACAAGAGCTGGAAACAAAACAATTATGCATATTTTGTTACTAGGGATAGGTATCTCAGTGATTGCCTTGTTAATCAGGGCTCCAAGGAGGTAGCAAACAAGTGTTTGATACTAGTAGTATAGCTCTTAATATAGGTTTATAGTTGAGTCCATAAAAAGATTCCCCTAGAGAGTGTATGGAGTGTATGTTGACGTCACAAAAATCAAAACATTTATACATAAAAGGCTGTCATCTTGGCCTTAGAGGCACGGCTAAAGTGGTTTAAAAGGCTAGTAGACGTATAAACTTCATCTTTATACGAGTTAAAAAATCTAATTGCAGTATCAGATAAAATCTATTTCAAATAAATTTACAAAATTCAGATTATGGCTTGATAGATTTTACAAAAGATTCATGTGGAAATATAAACGCAAAAAATTGCCAGAGTTTTAAAAATAACGAGATCCTGCTTGTTCCTCATCACCCGTGGCATACATATGTATCCAAACACAGTGGATTTGAATTTTACGCCAAAAATAACAAAAGAGGGTAAAGCTCTAGGACATTTGTCTCTATGTCATTAGGCTGTTTTACACTTTTTTTGCCATTTCGAGCGACTGTAATTCTTAGTTCTATGGTATGTCAATCAAAATTTTTCGAAAAAGGAATGATATTTAAGTAATAGAATTTTGTTATCAATTTCATGGACTTACATAGATATAAATTCATTCTGTAAAGCTGGTAAAAAAATTCTATTGTCTTTTTCAGCCAAGAAAGAAGAAAAAATCCAGACACAAAGGGAGTACACTTTATGACCATTTTGTCTTTGAATATATCGACAACAATTAGAAATCCTTAAATAACTTATACTTATGATCAATAATAGTTCCATAGGGGTAAATATAAGTTGAAAAAATGGAGATCTCTGAATAACAGTGCTAGTTTCTACAGATTAAGTAGAACATCTAAATATAGCCACTATTAAATGAGTTCAGGAAAAAAGCTTAAGCAGGTACTGATAGACTCTGTGTATTTGATTTGTTTTTAATTTGCTGTCCAGTTATTAGTTTTTTTTTAAATATAAAAGATTCAAGATGTGGCGGGAAATATTTTTCAAAAATGTTCCACCATAAAGTGTTTTTAAAGAAGGTGGTGAAGACGCTTGAGCCCTTTTTTAACCACCCCTTTCCTTACAAAGCACAACAATCAATCATTTATTCTGAAACAAACTTTTACTGACTTAAAAACCGTCCAAATAAGAGTATACAAAAATATATAAGTAATAAAAATAAATGCAGACATCTAGCCATTAAAATTGAACTTCCATTCATGTTTATTTATTAATACTACATCTTGGTCTTAGAGTTATTTGTCTACCAGGACTTGGGTTTTGTTTGTTTGTTTATTATACTATAGGAAAACGGGATAAAGAAAGAGAGGTTTGGGTACCCATAAACCGGTTTAACCCTACCGCTAGCTGTTATTGGTGCCGATACCAAGTCCTGCTATTCCGAGTTCCTATAGCTATGGTTGTCTATGTTTGTCTTTTGTCATTTTATTGTTTTTCTTGTGCAATTCCCTGGTGAATTGTGGCATGTGATTGTAATGTTCCGCCATTGTAAGTGTTTTTTGTTATCCTTTCTCATAAATAACGTCCATTAATTCATTTTTTCTTTATAATTTTATTATACGAACGCAAATTAGATAACCCGAGTATTTTCTAACAACTTTTAGCCAGATACCATTAGTAGTCGAGTGGATGTATCGTAGAAATTTGTTATTGCGGAAAG
>MJUU01039839.1:2449-18372 GCA_002080025.1 Modiolus philippinarum
GACGCTGTTTAAAAGATGATACCCTACATCGAAAAATGACTAATGTCGGGAGGACCTCGATAGCGGCTTCACAGCAGTGGCTTTTATTTGGCAGGTAGGTATGTGTAGAACCTGTGATTTGAGATATAGCTAGTGATGCCTAGACCCGAACGAGAATTTCGGACGCTGTTTAAATGACGGTTACCTACAACAGAAATGGTTAATGTCGGGTGAACCTTGATACTGGCTTCACAGCAGTGGCTTTTATTTGGCAGGTAGGTATGTGTAGTACCTTTAATTTGAGATATGGCTAGTGATCCCTAGATGCGTACGAATATTTCAGACGCTGTTTAAAAGATGATACCCTACATCGAAAAATGACTAATGTCGGGAGGACCTCGATAGCGGCTTCACAGCAGTGGCTTTTATTTGGCAGGTAGGTATGTGTAGAACCTGTGATTTGAGATATAGCTAGTGATGCCTAGATCCGTACTAATATTTTGGACGCTGTTTAAAAGAGGGTACCCTACATCGAAAAATGGCTAATATCGGTTGGACCTTGATATTGGCTTCACAGCAGTGGCTTTTATTTGGCAGGAAGGTGTGCATAGTACCTCAAATTTGAGATAAAGCGGGTGATCTCTAGACCCGAACAAATATTTTGGACGCTGTTTAAAAGAGGGTACCCTACATTTGAAAAATGGCTAATGTCGGGTGGACCTAGATTGTGGCTGGACAGCAGTGGCTTTTATATGGCAGGTAGGTATATGTAGAGCCTTTGATTTGAGATATAGCGCGTGATCCTTAGACCCCACGAAAATTTCGGACGCTGTTTAAAAGAGGGAACCCTACATCGAAAAATGGCTAAAGTCGGGGGACCTTGATTTGGTCTTCACAGCAGTGGCTTTTATTTTGCAGGTATGTGTCTAGTACCTTTGATTTCAGATATAGCGAATGATCCAGAGACCCGCACAAATATTTCGGACGTTGTTTAAAAGAGGGTACCCTACATCGAAAAATGGCAAATGTCAGGTGGGCCTTGATAGGGGCTTCACAGCAGTGGATTTTATTTGTCAAGTAGGTTTGTGTAGTACCTTTGATTTGAGATATACCGAGTGATTCATAGACCAGTACGAACATTTCGGACGCTGTTTAAAAGAGGGTACACTACATCGAAACATGGTTAATGTCGGGCGGACCTTGATAGGGGCTCCACAGCAGTGGCTTTTATTTGGCAGGTACGTATGTGTAGTACCTTTAATCTGAGATATAGCTTGTGATCCCTAGATCCGTACGAATATTTCGGACGCTGTATAAAAGATGATACCCTACATCGAAAAATGACTCATGTAGCGTGGACCTCGATAGGGGCTTCACAGCAGTGGCTTTTATTTGGCAGGTATGTATGTGTAGAGCCTTTGATTTGATATATAGCGCGTGATCCTTAGACCCGCACGAAAATTTCGGACGCTGTTTAAAAGAGGGTACCCTACATCGAAAAATGGCTAATGCCAGGTTGGCCTTGATAGGGGCTCCACAGCCGTGCCTTTTATTTGGCAGGTAGGTATGTGTATTACCTTTGATTTGATATATAGCGAGTGGTCCCTAGACCCGCACGAATATTTCGGACCCTGTTTAAAGGAGGGTACCCTACATCGAAAAATGGCTAATGCCGGGTGGACCTTGATAGGGGCTTCACAGCAGTGGATTTTATTTGTCAAGTAGGTTTGTGTAGTACCTTTGATTTGAGATATACCGAGTGATTCATAGACCAGTACGAACATTTCGGACGCTGTTTAAAAGAGGGTACACTACATCGAAACATGGCTACTGTCGGGCGGACCTTGATAGGGGCTCCACAGCAGTGGCTTTTATTTGGCAGGTACGTATGTGTAGTACCTTTAATCTGAGATATAGCTTGTGATCCCTAGATCCGTACGAATATTTCGGACGCTGTATAAAAGATGATACCCTACATCGAAAAATGACTCATGTAGCGTGGACCTCGATAGGGGCTTCACAGCAGTGGCTTTTATTTGGCAGGTATGTATGTGTAGAGCCTTTGATTTGATATATAGCGCGTGATCCTTAGACCCGCACGAAAATTTCGGACGCTGTTTAAAAGAGGGTACCCTACATCGAAAAATGGCTAATGCCAGGTTGGCCTTGATAGGGGCTCCACAGCCGTGCCTTTTATTTGGCAGGTAGGTATGTGTATTACCTTTGATTTGATATATAGCGAGTGGTCCCTAGACCCGCACGAATATTTCGGACCCTGTTTATAGGAGGGTACCCTACATCGAAAAATGGCTAATGCCGGGTGGACCTTGATAGGGGTTTCACAGCAGTGTCTTTTATTCGGCAGGTAGGCATGTGTAGTACTTTTGATTTGATATATAGCGAGTGGTCCCTTGACCCGCAGGAATATTTCGGACCCTGTTTAAAAGAGGGTTCCCTTTATCAAAAAATGGCTAATGTCGGGTGGGCCTTGATTGGGGCTTCACAGCATTGTCTTTTATTTTTAGGTAGGTATGCGTATTACCTTTGATTTGAGATCTCGAGTGATTCCTAGACCCGTACGAAAATTTCGGACGCTGTTTAAAAGAGGGTACCATACATCTTAAAATGGCTAATGTTGGGCGGAGCTTGATAGGGGCTTCAAAGCAGTGGCTTTTATTTGGCAGGTCGGTATGTGTAGTACCTGTGATTTGAGATATAGGTAGTGATCCCTAGATCCGTACTAATATTTCGGACGCTGTTTAAAAGAGCGTACGCAACATCGAAAAATGGCTAATGTCGGATGGACCTTGATAGGGGCTTCATAGAAGTGTCTTTTATTTGGCAGGTAGGTATGTCAAGTACCTTTGATTTTAGATATAGCTAGTAATCCCTAGACCCCTACGAAAATTTCGGATCCTGTTTAAAAGGGGGTACCCTATATCGAAAAATGGCTAATGGCTAATGTCGGGAAGACCTTGATAGGGGCTTCACAGCAGTGGCTTTTATTTGGCAGGTAGGTATGTGCAGTACCTTTGATTTAAGATAAACCGAGTGAACCCTTGACCCGTACGAAAATTTCGGACGCTGTTTAAAGAGGGTATCTATATCGAAAATGGCTAATGGCTAATGTCGGGTAAACCCTGATAGGGGCTTCACAGCAGTGGCTTTTATTTTGCAGGTAGGTATGTGTAGTACCTTTAATTTTGGGATATAGCAAATGATCCCTAGATCCGCACGAATATTTCGGACGCTGTTTAAAGAGGGTACCCTACATCAAAAAATGGCTAATGTCAGGTGGGCCTTGAAAGGGGCTTTACAGCAGAGGCTTTTATTTGACAGGTAGATATGTGTAGTACCTTTGATTTGAGATATAGCGAGTGATTCATAATACCATACGAAAATTTCGGACGCTGTTTAAACGAGGGTAACCTACTTCGAAAAATGGCTTATGTTGGGTAGACCTTGATTAGGCTTCACAGCAGTGGCTTTTATTTGGCAGGTAGGTATATGTAGTACTTTTGATTTGATATATAGCGAGTGGTCCCTACACCCGCACGGATATTTCGGACGCTGTTTTAAAGAGGGTACCCTACATCGAAAAATGGCTAAAATCTGGCGGACCTTGATAGGGGTTTCACATCATTGGCTTTTATTTGGCAAGTAGGTATGTGTAGTACCTTTGATTTGAGATAATGCGACTGATCCCTAGACCCGTACGAGGATTCGGACGCTGTTTAAAAGAGGGTTACCTACAACAAAAATGGCTAATGTCGGGTGGATCTTGATATTTGCTTCACAGCAGTGGCTTTTATTTGGCAGGTAGGTATGTGTAGTACCTTTGATTTGATATACTGTAAACCGGGAAATTTTTTGCGCCGTCTTTATTTCGCGGCAGATTGACAAGATTTTAGTTCGCGCAGTTTTGAATTTTTGCTGCAAAATTGTTGACCATTGACTTCAATAATAGACAAGTATATTCGCGCCGTTTTATTTTTGCGCTTCCATTCCAAACGCGAAAATCGCGAATATAAAACTGTCGCGAAAATTTCCCGGTTTACAGTATAGCGAGTGGTCCCTGGACCCGAACGAATATTTAGGGCGCTGTTTAAAAGAGGGTACCCTACATCGAAAAATGGCTAATGTCGGGTGGACCTTGGTTGGGGCTTCACAGCAGTTCTTTTATTTTTAGGTAGGTATGTGCAGTACCTTTGATTGAAGATATAGCGAATGAACCCTAGACCCGTACAAAAATTTCGGACGCTGTTTCAAAGAGGGTACCCTACATTGAAAATGGCTAAAGGCTAATGTCGGGTGGACCCTGATAGGGGCTTCACAGCAGTGGCTTTTATTTTGCTGGTAGGTATGTGTAGTACCTTTAATTTTAGATATAGCAAATGATCCCTAGATCCGCACGAATATTTCGGACGCTGTTTAAAGAGGGTTCCCTACATCAAAAAATGGCTAATGTCAGGTGGGCTTGAAAGGGGCTTTACAGCAGAGGGATTTATTTGACAGGTAGATATGTGTAGTACCTTTGATTTGAGATAGAGCAAGTGATTCATAAACCCGTACGAAAATTTCGGACGCTGTTTAAAAGAGGGTAACCTTTTTCGAAAAATGGCTTATGTCGGGTAGACCTTGATAGGGCTTCACAGCAGTGGCTTTTATTTGGCAGGTAGGTATATGTAGTACTTTTGATTTGATATATAGCAAGTGGTCCCTACACCCGCACGGATATTTCGGACGCTGTTTTAAAGAGGGTACCCTACATCGAAAAAGGGCTTAAATCTGGTGGACCTTGATAGGGGCTTCACATCAGTGGCTTTTATTTAGCAGGTAGGTATGTGTAATGCCTTTGATTTGATATATAGCGAGTGATCCCTAGACCCGTACGAGAATTTCGGTCGCTGTTTAAAAGAGGGTTACCTTCAACAAAAATGGCTAATGTCGGGTGGACCTTGATTGGGGCCTCACATCAGTTTTTTTTATTTTTAAGTAGGTATGTGTAGTACCTTTAATTTGAGATATAGCTAGTGATCTCTTGATCCCTACGAATATTTCTGACGCTGTTTAAAAGATGATACCTACATCGAAAAATGGCTAATGTCGGATGGACCTTGATTGGGGCTTTACAGCAGTGTCTTTTATTTTTAGGTAGGTATGTTTAGTACCTTTGATTTGAGATATAGCGAGTGATCCCTAGACTCGTACGAGAATTTCGGACGATGTTTAAAAGAGGGTTACCTTCAACAAAAATGGTTAATGTCGAGTGAACCTTGATATTGGCTTCACAGCAGTGGCTTTTATTTGGCAGGTAGGTATGTTTAGTACCTTTGATTTGATATAGGGCGAGTGATTCCTAGACCCGTACAAAAATTTCAGACGCTGTTTGAAAGAGGGTACCCTACATCGAAAAATGGCTAATATCGGGCGGACCTTGAAAGGGCTTCACAGCAGTGGCTTTTATTTGGCAGGTAGGTATGTGTAGTACCTTTAATTTGAGATATAGCTAGTGGTCCCTAGATCCGTACGAATAGTTCGGACGCTGTTTAAAAGATGATACCCTACATCGAAAAATGACTAATGTCGGGTGAACCTCGATAGGGGCTTCACAGCAGTGGCTTTTATTTGGCAGGTAGTTATGTGTAGAGCCTTTGATTTGAGATATAGCGCGTGATCCTTAGACCCGCACGAATATTTCGGACACTGTTTAAAAGAGGGTACCCTACCGAAAAATGGCTAATGTCAGGTGGGCCTTGATAGGGACTTCACAGCAGTGGCTTTTATTTGGCAGGTAGGTATGTGTAGTACCTTTGATTTGAGATATAGCGAGTGATCCCTAGACCCGTACGAATATTAAGGGCGCTGTTTAAAAGATGATACCCTACATCGAAAAATGGCTAATGTCGGATGGACCTTGAATTGGGCTTTACAGCAGTCTTTTATTTTTAGGTAGGTATGTGTAGTACCTTTGATTTGAGATATAGCTATGGACCCTAGATCCGAACAATTATTTCGGACGCTGTTTAAAAGAGGGTACCCTACATCGAAAAATGACTATTGTCGGGTGGACCTAGATAGTGGCTTCACAGCAGTGGCTTTTATTTGGCAGGTAGGTATGTTTAGTTCTTTTGATTTGATATATAGCGAATGATTCCTACACCCGTACAAAAGTTTCGGACGCTGTTTGAAAGAGGGTACCCTACATCGAAAAATGGCTAATATCGGGCGGACCTTTATAGGGGCTTCCCAGCAGTGGCTTTTATTTGGCAGGTAGGTATGTGAAGTACCTTTAATTTGAGATATAGCTAGTGATCCTAGATCCGTACGAATATTTCGGACTCTGTTTAAAAGATGATACCCTACATCGAAAAATGACTAATGTCGGGTGGACCTCGATAGGGGCTTCACAGCAGTGGCTTTTATGTGGCAGGTAGGTTTGTGTAGTAACTGTGATTTGAGATATAGCTAGTGATCCCTGGATCCGTACTAATATTTTGGATGCTGTTAAAAAGAGGGTACCCTACATCGAAAAATGGCTAATATCGGGTGGACCTTGATATTGGCTTCACAGCAGTAGCTTTTATTTGGCAGGGAGGTGTGCATAGTAACTCAAATTTGAGGTAAAGCGGGTGATCTCTAGACCCGTACGAATATTTCGGACGCTGTTTAAAAGAGGGTACCCTACATCGAAAAATGGGTAATATCGGGTGGACCTAGATAGTGGCTTGACAGCAGTGGCTTTTATTTGGCAGGTAGGTATGTGTAGAGCCTTTGATTTGAGATATAGCGCGTGATTCATAGACCCGCACGAAAATTTCGGACGCTGTTTAAAAGAGCGAACCCTACATCGAAAAATGGCTAAAGTCGGGGGACCTTGATTTGGTCTTCACAGCAGTGGCTTTTATTTTGCAGGTATGTGTCTACTACCTTTGATTTCAGATATAGCGAATGATCCCTAGACCCGCACAAATATTTCGGACGTTGTTTAAAAGAGGGTACCCTACATCAAAAAATGGCAAATGTCAGGTGGGCCTTGATAGGGTCTTCACAGCAGTGGATTTTATTTGGCAAGTAAGTTTGTGTAGTGCCTTTGATTTGATATATAGTGACTGATTCATAGACCCGTACGAACATTTCAGACTCTGTTTAAAAGAGGGTACACTACATCGAAAAATGGCTAATGTCGGGCGGACCTTGACAGAGGCTTCAAAGCAGTGGCTTTTATTTGGCAGGTAGGTATGTGTAGTACTTTTAATTTGAGATATAGCTAGTGATCCCTAGATCCGTACGAATATTTCGGACGCTGTTTAAAAGATGATACCCTACATAGAAAAATGACTAATGTCGGGTGGACCTCGATTTGGCCTTCACAGCAGTGGCTTTTATTTTGCAGGTAGGTATGTCTCGTACCTTTGATTTGAGATATAGCAAATGATCCCTAGACCCGCACATATATTTCGGACGCTGTTTAAAAGAGGGTACCCTACATCAAAAAATGGCAAATGTCAGATGGGCCTTGATAGGGACTTCACAGCAGTGGATTTTATTTCGCAAGTAAGTTTGTGTAATACCTTTGATTTGAGATATAGCGGGTGATTCATAGACCCGTACGAACATTTCGGACGCTGTTAAAAAGAGGGTACACTACATCGAAAAATGCCTAATGTCGGGTAGACCTTGATAGGGGCTTCTCAGCAGTGGCTTTTATTTGGCAGGTAGGTATGTGTAGTTCCTCTGATTTGAGATATAGCTATGGGCCCTAGATCCGAACGACTATTTCGGACGCTGTTTAAAAGAGGGTACCCTACATCGAAAAATGACTATTGTCGGGTGGACCTAGATAGTGGCTTCACAGCAGTGGCCTTTATTTGGCAGGTAGGTATGTGTAGAGCCTTTGATTTGAGATATAGCGCGTGATCCTTAGACCCGCACGAAAATTTCGGACGCTGTTTAAAAGAGGGAATCCTACATCGAAAAATGGCTAAAGTCGGGGGACCTTGATTTGGTCTTCACAGCAGTGGATTTTATTTGACAGGTAGGTATGTGTAGTACCTCTGATTTGAGATATAGCTATGGACCCTAGATCCGAACGACTATTTCGGACGCTGTTTAAAAGAGGGTACCCTACATCGAAAAATGACTATTGTCTGGTGGACCTTGATAGGGGCTTCACATCAGTGGCTTTTATTTGGCAGGTAGGTATGTCTAGTACCTTTGATTTAATATATAGCGAGTGGTCCCTAGACCCGAACGAATATTTCGGACGCTGTTTAAAACAGGGTACTCTACATCGAAAAATGGCTAATGTCGGGTGGATCTTGATTGGGGCTTCACAGCAGTTCTTTTATTTTTAGGTAGGTATGTGTAGTACCTTGGATTTGAGATATAGCAAGCGATCCCTAGACCCGTACGAGAATTTCGGACGCAGTTTAAAAGAGGGTTACCTACAACAAAAATGGCAAATGTCAGGTGGACCTTGATATTGCCTTCACAGCAGTGGCTTTTATTTGGCAGGTAGGTATGTTTAGTACCTTTGATTTGATATATAGCGAGTGATTCCTAGACCCGTACAAAAATTTGGGACGCTGTTTGAAAGAGGGTACCCTACATCCGAAAATGGCTAATGTCGGGCGGACCTTGATAGGGGCTTTACAGCAGTGGCTTTTATTTGGCAGGTAGGTGTGTGTAGTACCTTTAATTTGAGATATAGCTAGTGATCCCTAGATCGGTACGAATATTTCGGAAGCTGTTTAAAAGATGATGCCCTACATCGAAAAATGACTAATGTCGGGTGGACCTTGAAAGGGGCTTCACAGCAGTGGTTTTTATTTGGCAGGTAGGTATGTGTAGTACCTTTAATTTGAGATATAGCCGGTGATCCCCAGATCCATACGAATATTTCGGACGCTGTTTAAAAGATGATACCCTACATCGATAAATGACTAATGTCGGGTGGACTTTGATAGGGGCTTCACAGCAGTGGTTTTATTTGGCAGGTAGGTATGTGTAGTACCATTGATTAGAGATATAGCTAATGATCCCTAGAACCTACTAAAATTTCGTACGCTGTTCAAAAGAGGATATCCTACTTCGAAAAAATGGCTAATGTCTGGTGGACCTTGATAGGGGCTTCATAGCAGTCGGATTTATTTGGCAGGTAGGTATGTGTAGTACCTTTGATTTGGGATATAGCTATTTATCCCTAGACCCGTACGAAAATTTCGGACGCTGTTTAATAGAGGGCACCCTATATCGAAAAATAACTAATGTGGGATGGACCTTAATAGGGGCCTCACAGCAGTGGCTTTTATTTGGCAGGTAGGTATGTGTAGTACCTTTGATTTTAGATATAGGGAGTGATTCCTAGATCCATACGAATATTTCGGACGCTGTTTAAAAGATGATACCCTACATCGAAAAATGACTAATGTCGGGTGGACCTCGATAGGGGCTTCACAGCAGTGGCTTTTATTTGGCAGGTAGGTATGTGTAGAGCCTTTGATTTGAAATATAGCGCGTGATCCATAGACCCGCATGAAAATTTCGGACGCTGTTTAAAAGAGCGAACCCTACATCGAAAAATGGCTGAAGTCGGGGGACTTTGATTTGGTCTTCACAGCAGTGGCTTTTATTTTGCAGGTAGGTATGTGTAGTACCTTTAATTTGAGATATAGCGAATGATCCCTAGACCCGCACATATATCGGACGCTGTTTAAAAGAGGGTACCCTACGTCGAAAAATGGCAAATGTCAGATGGGCCTTGATAGGGGCTTCACAGCAGTGGATTTTATTTGGCAAGTAAGTTTGTGTAGTACCTTTGATTTGAGATATAGCGCGTGATTCATAGACCCGTAGGAACATTTCGGACGCTGTTAAAAAGAGGGTACACTACATCGAAAAATGCCTAATGTCGGATAGACCTTGATAGGGGCTTCTCAGCAGTGGCTTTTATTTTGCAGGTAGGTATGTGTAGTACCTCTGATTTGAGATATAGCTATGGACCCTAGATCCGAACGACTATTTCGGACGCTATTTAAAAGAGGGTACCCTACATCGAAAAATGACTATTGTCTGGTGGACCTTGATAGGGGCTTCACATCAGTGGCTTTTATTTGGCAGGTAGGTATGTCTAGTACCTTTGATTTGATATATAGCGAGTGGTCCTTAGACCCGAACGAATATTTCGGACGCGGTTTAAAAGAGGGTACTCTACATCGAAAAATGGCTAATGTCGGGTGGACCTTGATTGGGGCTTCACAGCAGTTCTTTTATTTTTAGGTAGGTATGTGTAGTACCTGGATTCGAGATATAGCGAGCGATCCCTAGACCCGTACGAGAATTTCGGACGCAGTTTAAAAGAGGGTTACCTACAACAAAAATGGCGAATGTCAGGTGGACCTTGATCTTGGCTTCAGAGCAGTGGCTTTTATTTGGCAGGTAGGTATGTTTAGTACCTTTGATTTGATATATAGCGAGTGATTCCTAGACCCGTACAAAAATTTGGGACGCTGTTTGAAAGAGGTTACCCTACATCCGAAAATGGCTAATGTCGGGCGGACCTTGATAGGGGCTTTACAGCAGTGGCTTTTATTTGGCAGGTAGGTATGTGTAGTACCTTTAATTTGAGATATAGCGAGTGATCCCCAGATCCATACGAATATTTCGGACGCTGTTTAAAAGATGATACCCTACATCGATAAATTACTAATGTCGGGTGGACCTTGATAGGGGCTTCACAGCAGTGGTTTTTATTTGGCAGGTAGGTATGTATAGTACCATTGATTAGAGATATAGCTTATGATCCCTAGACTCCTACAAAAATTTCGGACGCTGTTCAAAAGAGGATATCCTACTTCGAAAAAATGGCTAATGTCTGGTGGACCTTGATAGGGGCTTCATAGCAGTCGGATTTATTTGGCAGGTAGGTATATGTAGTACCTTTAATTTGAGATATAGCTAGTGATCGCTAGATCGGTACGAATATTTCGGACGCTGTTTAGAAGATGATACCCTACATCGAAAAATGACTAATGTCGGGTGGACCTTGAAAGGGGCTTCACAGCAGTGGCTTTTATTTGGCGGGTAGGTATGTGTAGTACCTTTAATTTGAGATATAGCCGGTGATCCCCAGATCCATACGAATATTTCGGACGCTGTTTAAAAGATGATACCCTACATCGATAAATAACTAATGTCGGGTGGACCTTGATAGGGGCTTCACAGCAGTGGTTTTATTTGGCAGGTAGGTATGTGTAGTACCATTGATTAGAGATATAGCTAATGATCCCTAGAACCCTACTAAAATTTCGGACGCTGTTCAAAAGAGGATATCCTACTTCGAAAAAATGGCTAATGTCTGGTGGACCTTGATAGGGGCTTCATAGCAGTCGGATTTATTTGGCAGGTAGGTATGTGTAGTACCTTTGATTAGAGATATAGCTATTTATCCCTAGACCCGTACGAAAATTTCGGACGCTGTTTAATAGAGGGCACCCTATATCGAAAAATGACTAATGTGGGATGGACCTTAATAGGGGCTTCACAGCAGTGGCTTTTATTTGGCAGGTAGGTATGTGTAGTACCTTTGATTTTAGATATAGCGAGTGATTCCTAGACCCGTACGAAAATTTCAGACGCTGTTTAAAAGAGGGTATCCTACATACAAAAATGACTAATGACGGGCGGACCTTGATAGGGGCTTCTCAGCAGTGGCTTTTATTTGGCAGGTAGGTATGTGTAGAGCCTTTGATTTGAGATATAGCGCGTGATCCATAGACCCGCACTAAAATTTCGGACGCTGTTTAAAAGAGCGAACCCTACATCGAAAAATGGGTAAAGTCGGGGGACCTTGATTTGGTCTTCACAGCAGTGGCTTTTATTTTGCAGGTAGGTATGTCTAGTACCTTTGATTTGAGATATAGCGAATGATCCCTAGACCCGCACATATATTTCGGACGCTGTTAAAAAGAGGGTACCCTACATCGAAAAATGGCAAATGTCAGATGGGCCTTGATAGGGGCTCCACAGCAGTGGATTTTATTTGGCAAGTAAGTTTGTGTAGTACCTTTGATTTGAGATATAGCGAGTGATTCATAGACCCGTATGAACATTTCGGACGCTGTTTAAAAGAGGGTACATTACATCGAAAAATGCTTAATGTCGGGTAGACCTTGACAGGGGCTTCTCAGCAGTGGCTTTTATTTGGCAGGTAGGTATGTGTAGTACCTCTGATTTGAGATATAGCGAGGGACCCTAGACCCGAACGACTATTTCGGACGCTGTTTAAAAGAAGGTACCCTACATCGAAAAATGACTATTGTCTGGTGGACCTTGATAGGGCTTCACATCAATGGCTTTTATTTGGCAGTAGGTATGTGTAGTACCTTTAATTTGAGATATAGCCGGTGATCCCCACATCCATACGAATATTTCGGACGCTGTTTAAAAGATGATACCCTACATCGATAAATGACTAATGTCGGGTGGACCTTGATAGGGGCTTCACAGCAGTGGTTTTTATTTCGCAGGTAGGTATGTGTAGTACCATTGATTAGAGATATAGCTAATGATCCCTAGACCCCTACGAAAATTTCGGACGCTGTTCAAAAGAGGATGTCCTACTTCAAAAAAATGGCTAATGTCTGGTGGACCTTGATAGGGGCTTCATAGCAGTCGGATTTATTTGGCAGGTAGGTATGTGTAGTACCTTTGATTTGAGATATAGCTATTTAACCCTAGACCCGTACGAAAATTTCGTACGCTGTTTAATAGAGGGCACCCTATATCGAAAAATAACAAATGTGGGATGGACCTTGATAGAGGCTTCACAGCAGTGGCTTTTATTTGGCAGGTACGTATGTGCAGTACCTTTGATTTAAGATATAGCGAGTGAACCCTAGACTCGTACGAAAATTTCAGACGCTGTTTAAAAGAGGGTACCCTACATCGAAAATGGCTAATGGCTAATGTCGGGTGGACCCTGATAGAGGCTTCACAGCAGTGGCTTTTATTTTGCAGGTAGGTATGTGTAGTACCTTTAATTTGAGATATAGCAAATGATCCCTAGATCCGCACGAATATTTCGGACGCTGTTTAAAGAGGGTACCCTACATCAAAAAATGGTTAATGTCAGGTGGGCCTTGAAAGGGGCTTTACAGCAGAGGCTTTTATTTGACAGGTAGGTATGTGTAGTACCTTTGATTTGAGATATAGCTTTTTATTCCTAGACCCGTACGAAAATTTCGGACGCTGTTTAAAAGAGGGTACCCTATATCGAAAATGGCTAATGTGGGGTTGACGTTGATAGGGACTTCACAGCAGTGACTTTTATTTCGCAGGTAGGTATTTGTAGTACCTTAAATTTGAAATATAGCGAGTGTTTTCTAGTACCGTACGAAAATTTCAGATGCTGTTCAAAAGAGGGTACCCTATATAGAAAAATGGCTAATGACGGGCGGACCTTGATAGGGGCTTCACAGAAGTGACTTTTATTTGGCAGGTAGGTTTGTGTAGTACCTTTGATTTGAGATATGGCTAGTGATCCCTAGACCCGTACGAATATTTCGGACGCTGTTTAAAAGATGATACCCTACCCCGAAAAATGGCTAATGTTGGGTAGACCTTGATAGGGGCTTCACAGCCGTGGCTTTTGTTTTGCAGGTAGTTGTGCATAGTACCTCTAATATGAGATATACCGGATGATCCCTAGACCCGGAAGAATATTTCGGACGCTGTTTAAAAGAGGGCACCCAACATCGAAAAATGGCTAATGTCGGATGGAACCGATAGGGGCTTTACAGCAGTGGCTTTAAATTGGCAGTTATGTATGTGTAGTACCTTTGATTTGAGATAAAGCGAGTGATCCCTAGACCCGTAAGAATATTTCTTACGCTGATTAAAAGTGTGTACCCTACATAGAAAAATGGCTAGTGTCGGGGAGACCTTGATTTGGTCTTCACAGCAGTCTTCGCCCGGGATTTGAGACTGATAGGATCTGACCAAGCTGAGAGTATAACGGTGCTTCTTCTTCTTCTTGACGATTCGCTAAGCGATCAGCTAGAGCACAAGTATACTAGTTGCCGTAGAACTCAGGCAAGCGAGGGATCCAAGGGTGAGGGACGCCATGGCACCAACCCCGGCCAAAACCGATCCCATGGTTCTGCTGGTAAGCAGCAGACTGCTGATGGAGGCCGCAGCAAGGACAATGGAGACCACTCTATCCAGTCGCTTATAGATGCGAAGCATATGGGCATATTTCTGAACCTCAGACTCCAGGAAATCCTCGAAGCTGGCATCTACTTCTACAGTACTTTATCTAGGGCCGTAGAGAAGCATGCCAAGGAGGGGGACGTTCTTGAAGGGCTATTGGGCCTAGGATCAATCCGGAGCCGTAGTAGAGCTTACCATCGCGCTTCAGATATAATCCGTCACCCTGGACGATTTCCGGCAGTCGGACTGGGGAGAGATATAAGCCCTTCCCGCTAGGCTTCACGCAGCAGACCTCACCACCCTTCTTGAGGTATAATCCAGACCTAATTGACGGCGACGCCACCCAGACCGCTCAAGACTCCCACATGTCCCACTCCAAAGGCTGGAAGGACGGTCTTTGCTACCATGGGGAGGGCTCTCATCGCCAGACCGGCGAGTTTGTAGAGGAATCCATCCTCTCTCTGCATATTTTGCTTCAGCTGGTTGGTGCTCATCTCCAAGATCATACCTCCTTCACCGGCCCGCTTGAGCTAATTGATATTCTGGATCTGACGATTCGTGAGCAGCAACGTATCATTGCCTGAGAGATTCTCGTGCGAGAGACGGATGCTCAAGGGGCATGGCTTACGCTTGGCTGCGAGTCTAAGTTTATCCTTCTGGCTTGAGCTCAGGTTCAGATCATACTCGGAATGCGTTATTTATTTATATCTCGCGAAGGTGAAAGCGCATGGTCAAGTGCTCGCCGCGAAGATCGATATGAAGACCATCCTGATCGGTGATATGCATCACCATGGAGTGGATGGTATTCACGGTCACCGGAAGATAGATCAGATTCTTGGGGTTCATCATGCCGGGGGAGACGTTGGGGGAAAAGCTATAGATGACGGGCTGCTGCACGCCGTCGACGTAGCTTCCACTGATGATATCGCTATTCACCAAGATGCTCTTGACGTTGATGATATTCACGATGCTCTCGCTCTCGAAATATCCATTGGTCTTAGGATCGTAGATATATGTCTCATCGTCCAGGACGGTTCGGATGCTATTGGGGACGTCGAAACTTACTTGGTAGTGCTCTCATCGGATGAGGACAACTCTCAGAGTCGCTCGGTAAGCCCCGATCATGATCTTGGCGCCGTGGCCATTTTGACACATACGCCTCTGGATCTAGGCATTGATATCATCGATATCGTAAGATCCGACCTTTAGGGCGATGGAGAACCAACGCTCGCCATCGTCGGTGGAGTAGGAGAACACGGGATTTATCTAGTGAATATTTGGAAAGGAGTAGTAGTTCTCCAAATTGATAGGGCCATCTCGTAGCTCTTGGCGGGGTCCAGACGGATTGGTTGATGGAATCGCATGGAGATCAGTCCGCCCGTCCAGACATGACAAGGAAGAATCCACGGTTTTGTATCATATTCTTTATGATCTGCTGAAGCTCGGTCATAAATATATATGGCTCAGTAGACGACGCTCATCTTGCGACCGTCAGATTCGAATTGGAGAAAGCAATTGGAGATGGCCAAAGGGTAGGTTTTAGGTATTGGCGACGACGTTGCGATCGAATTTTGCTTTGATATAGACGTCGATCGTCGAGTCCTTGATTTCGTACTCCTGGATGCTTTCGTCGAAGACTAGGTCTTCATGCAGATTCATCTCCTCGGCCATATATTTAGAGATATGCACGTGTGCGATGCCTGCCCCTGCGATGAGATTATGGGTATTCCCCT
>MJUU01039840.1:0-12751 GCA_002080025.1 Modiolus philippinarum
CTTCAGTGGTCCGAAATTATGAGAACCATAGTCTATTAATTTAAATTTTAAATTCGTTATGGACGCATGGTGTAATCTTCAGCAGCGTCCATAACGAATTTGAAATTCATGGAGCATGAATTAAGAAAGAGGCAGATCAAGAACCAGAACTTGAGTCTTTGTCAGATAGGGGAAGTTCCATTCGATCTTATAAGTGCGGAGTCGTGTTAACAAACTACGCAGATGTGTTATCAATAGACCTAAGTCTGTATTTGCAGGTCGCGAAGCCCGTAAATGCATCTCTACATTACATCACAAATATTTTGTTGTAACTGCAGACAAAGCTTCCAATAACATTGTTCTTTTTTGTATGTAAAGCACATTATTACAACTGCCTTGTCAAAGCACTAGGCATTGGTCACAATTCACTAAGATGCTACATACAAAAGTGTTTCATTTGACAAAGATAAAAGTCTTTTCCAATCACAGGTCCCGCCGGGTTGGAAATCCCCTCTTTCTGGAAAAAAATCAATTTCGTACAGAATTTAGGCGCAAAGTGACAAAAAGCGTAAAGATATGGCAAAACAAAAACTCTTCCTACTTGTTCTCGATGTAACAACTGTTGTTTCTTAATTGTATGGTTCTATTCTTCTGTTGTAAACTTATACGGTCTTATACATTCGGTAGGAGTAATAATGCTTCCACTGGGTGTTGCTTCACCTTGTTGCTCGGGGACAACTTGACATTGTACATTGGACAGTCACTCCTTTATGTAGACTTTTGATGGTTGTTTTTGGTTTTGAGTGTATATAATTATCCTGATTTTACAGCTTCTTCTGGATATTCAGTCAAAAAGCAATTTTAAGATACTACTTGGGACATTGCTTGACTTGTAGTAGAAAATCCGGATGTTCCCATGTAACAGAATTTTTACTATGACAAAATTGTTTGATACTTAACTTGAGTATTTGAATGTTTGTACTTTTGACTATTGGCGGAATATCGGATTTCTATTCATTATTTGTACAAGTTTTGACGAGGCTGTTGAATTGTTGTTGCTGTTAGATGCCTGATGGTTGCTGTGGTTGCAAATTAAGATATTATTTTTTTTTCGTCTTCTTGATATACAACTGTCGTTGTTGCTGCTTTTAAATATCTAATTGTTTGATGGTGCTGCTAAATATCTCCTTTTGCTAACTAAGGCTTTTTGATTGATTGTGTTGGACAGTCTAAATATCTAATTGTTGTTGTGTTTGGAAGGGCATCTGATTAAGAATTTTATTCATTATCAGATAAGGATAAGATTTTACTCTGTAGATTTAGAACTGGCAATCATATATTAGCAATAGAAACAGGTCGATGGCAAGGAACAGACAGAGCTGAGGGATTTTGGTATTAATTGTAACTTTAACGAACTAGGGGATGAATTCCATTTTATGTTAAACTGTAGAAGTTTTCTAGCTCAACTAAATTGTTTTTTTTTTAATTTAAAAAAAATACTACTTGAGCAGAGTAAATACTTTGAAGTTCAAGTCACTTTTCCAAATTACAAGTTTTAAAAAATCTTTGCAAATTTATCAAAATACAAATGCAGAGATGCGTTCTCTTGGTAAATGTAAATCTGATGTCAATGTATTTGTATAACAGCTACACTTATTTATTTATTACGGCCCGCCACAAAAAGTGGCGGACGCCCTATAGTAATCAGTCTGTCCGTCCGTACGTCTGTCCGTCCGTCCGAAACAATCGTGTCCGGGATATAATTTTTTTCTCTTTTGAGATAGGCTTTTGATATTTGGCATGTGGATAGATCACCTCAAGGCGATGTATCGCGTACCTTGGTTGGTGACCTTGACCTTTGACCTCAGGGTCACATTTATGCGACTTTTTCAATGACAAAGTCGTGTCCGGGCTATAACTTTTTTCTCTTTTGAGATTATTTTGCATGTAGATAGATCACCTTAAGACGACGTGTCGCGTATCTTGGTTGGTGACCTCTGACCTTGACCTTTGACCTCAGGGTCACATCCATGCTTTTTCAATGACAACATCCATAATTGTTATAAAATCATATCAACAAAACAATACACACTATTACCTAATCATACATGACAAAATAAAATGATAATAATAACAATAATGAAGTAGAACCAACCAAACTATTGCTTAACTGCAAGGGACACCAAGGGACGATGCTCTAGAACCCAATCAACAATGGATTCTCCTCGTGCCTAGTGCAGAAAAGCAAAAGTTAAGTAAGGTTCAAAATTGTTTCACCAATGACCATTTTAACAAAGTATAAATAAATGCAGTGTTCATCACATTTTACCTAAACAAACATGTATAAAAGACTGACAAACAATAAAGTAAAACTACCAAACTATTGCTTAACTGCAAGGGGCACTAAGAATCCAATCTTCTTGTAAACACTTGGTTCTCCGCATACCAATGCAGAAAAGCAAAACTTTAAGTTAAGTTCATTGAATTGTACAAAAATGTTTCACCATTGACCATCTTAAAAATATAAATTCATGTAAATACATAAATACTACGACAGCTTATTCGTGCCAAGAAGAAGAAGAAAAAAAATATAATAAAAATCGTTAAAACGATTTTAAAAATAGTTAATACGATTTTAAATTTTTTTAAATCGTTTGTACGATTTTAAAATCGTTATAACAATTTTTAAATTCGTTTATACGATTTTAAAATCGTCAGATCGTTTCTACAGTTTTTTTTTATTTCGTTTGTACGATTTTAAAAAATTGTTTGTACTATTTTAAAAACCGTTTTTAAACGTTTTTTATAAAGTCGTTTGTACGATTTAAAAATCGTTTGTACGATTTTTAATTCATTTGTACGATTTTAAAATCGTTTGCACGATTTTTCAAAATCGTTTGTACGATTTTAAAATCGTTTGTACGATTTTAAAAATCGTTTGTACGGTTTTTAAAATCGTTTCTACGTTTTTTTTTAAATCGTTTAAACGGTTATAAAAATCGTTTGTACGATTATTACAATTTTTTATGGAGGCTTATTTATGACATTTCTGCATTCGGGAAGATAAGTAGCTGCCCAGATAATGATATCTGTGTACAGACATAACAATTTCTAGGGAGAATGATTAAAAGTGCATGTACTCTCGCTTATTGGCAAGTCCCATAAGCAAGCTTACACACATGGATTGAATATAGACAATGTTCGGTAACGAGTGAAGGTTCGAAATCGAAAGTTAAATATTACATTTCCAGATCACACGATTACAATATCTTTATTTCTAGCCTGAATTCAAGAAGCTAGGGAGTCGAGACGTAGAGGTTGTTCTAATTATTTCTCAAGGAATAATTCGCATATGTCCCATGTGCTTTTCCAGCTGGTATCACCGGCCAAGTCGTGCAGACGTTCCCTGTTGTATGGACGAAAACCGATAAGTTGAAGAGTTAAAATATCTAAACTTTAGAAATCCTGTAAACTTTGGTTTCCACTCACTTAAATCTCTCTCCTAGTTGATTAAGGTATTACTTTTAGTTCTTTTTTATTCGTTCATATCTTTGATGTCATATATTTTTAATTGTTTTTTGGTCTTGAAAATATTTGATTCTGTATTCACCCATGAAATATTAGATGTCAAAATGGCCATCTGCAGGACTAACATTAGAAATCCTGTAAACTTTGGTTTCCACTCACTTAAATCTCTCTCCTAGGTGATTAAGGTATTACTTTTTGTTCTTTTTATTCGTTCATATCTTTGATGTCATATATTTTTAATTGTTTTTTGGTCTTGAAAATATTTGATTCTGTATTCACCCATGAAATATTAGATGTCAAAATGGCCATCTGCAGGACTAACATTTACTGCGATTTCGGTATCACTGGCGCATCCAGCCTTCGAAAAAAGGGGTTCTGATGGGGTTCCAGAAAAAGGGCGTTCAAGTCGACTTTTTTGCAATTTTGCCATTTTCTTCTTATATTCTGCACGAAATTAAAAGAAAGTTTAAGAAAAGGGGATCGAAACCTGGAACCCCGTCTCTACGATCCGCTTGCTATATTGTTTGTGTCTGTGTCTGTATGTGTGTATGTGTTTGTTTGTTTTTGGTTCAAGATGGCCGCCACTGTAGATCTTAGTTTTAAAGCATTAGACTTTATGGAGAAATGTTGTAATTTCTTTCTCTTGGAAACTATTTCAGTAGTATAGAGAAGGTTTTCATTTATTATTTCTTTATTCGTTTATGGATCCGTTGCCATAGGAACATGAAATGTTCCGACATAACACTGATTGTTGCCGAAGTAATGGTAGTGCCTTGATACCTGCGACAATCCTCGATTTACTGTATTGATCGGGTGTCAGGTCCGCATTAATAGTTATCCAGCCATTGAAACGTCCACTGGTCGTTGTTTCAGTTGTACGGGCCATCCAGTGTAAGATTCTAGCCTGACTGATTCATTGGCATACTCTATGTATTTTGGATACGTAATGTCCGGTCTTTATTTGGGAGTTCTCGGTATAAGTCTGTGTTATTGTAAACATTATTGCATGACGGGACATTATGGAAAATGTCTATGGTGTTCCAAGTGTACCACGTCTTCAACTCTCCAGTCAACAAATACTCTACCATAGTGTGTGCATTGACAACTGCCTTCTATACAAATATAATACAAACTAGAAATATTGTCCTCCGCTGGACCACAAATGAATACCCCCCCCCCCGTTCCCTAAGTGTAATAAATTTCTTTTAACAGTTGTCCAGACCAAATTTGAATGCATGTCATATAAGCTAGGTAAAGTGTGAAGAAACTTTCTACTCCATAGTAGATTTTAGTTCAGCATCATCATCTCGGCAAACAGGAAGTAGTAATACAGACCTAAAAATGGCTTACACGTTACAAATCATCAGACATAGTTAGTTATAGTTAAAAATCAGAGAATCGGCAAACTGGAGGTGAAAGCACAACAGTCCTGTAAATGAATTACAAGTTGCAACCCAATGTAATAAAGCTCGAAACAAAGTTTCAAATTATTCCAACCAATAGAAGCCAAACTGTGACGAAAAGTTTTCATTAAAAGTGGATAAAAACATATCGGCAAACATGAAGTAGTGAAACGGCAAACCTGAAAATGTCGTACACGTTACAACATGTCATAATTAAGCTTCCGACCAAATATGAAATCATTCCAATATATATTGCTGAGAAAACTGTGACCAAAAATGTGTGACGGACAGACAGACAAAGGAACGGACGGACGGACGGACGGACACCCTCATCAGTATTTACCCGCCATTTGTATGTGTGTGTGTGTTTAATTTTCACCGTGATGAAGCTCCAGACCAAATTTCAAGTCATTCTCACTCATACAAGCGAAGTAAACTGCGACGAAAATTTCTCATTCATACATTGTAATGAGTGATGGTAAAACTTCGACATATCGGCAAACAGAAAGTAGTAAAACAGTAGACCTGAAAATAGCTTAAACTTTACAACTCATCATAAATAAGCATCAAACCAAATATGAAATTACCAACATATACTTGCTGAGAAAATTGTGACAAAAATGTGTGACGGACAGACAAACGAACGGACGGATGAACAGACAGACGGACGGACACCCCAATCACTATGTACCCATCGCTTCTTCAAGCGGGGTTATATAATCATTACCAAGGATTGTACTGCATTTGAAGTCCAGGTTTTGAATGTATCTGGGCGTACATCAAAATTTTCTCCCGCTCCATCGGGCTTTCGTGAATGCAGTCCATCTTTATTCAATGTAGTCGGTCTCTAACATTACTTACTGATGCGAAACTTTCTGTGCATTCTAATTCCCACTTCTAACCACAGCTAGTCAGTAGAATGGCAGTCTGGCGACTGAGAGACACGGTCGTTTAAATTTTCTCTGAAACTGCTGGGCAAATTGTAACCAAATTTGGCCTGAATCATCACCAGGGTATGCAGTTTTAAAATTGTGTTCGATTAGTCTGTTGATCAAGCAACATGGCCGCTGTTACTATAGACAGAATTTAAGAGGGGCGGACAAGGTTAAGGGAGACCGGGAGAAAGGAGAAATGGGTCTGGAGACAGACAAGAGGGGCGGGAGAACGGAGAAAAGGGACGGGAGGAAGGAGAAAAGGGTCAGGAGAAAAGGGAGAAAAGAATATTAAAGGGAGACCGGGAGAAAGGAGGCTGGAGAAAAGAAAGAAGGGACGGGAAAAAGGAGATAAAGGACCAGAAAAGGGAGCAAAGGGTCGGGAGAAAAAAGAAAGACCCCCCGTCTGCCCCTCACATAAGGGTAAATCGCTGTTTTTTCAAATAATTGGAAAAGCGTTATAGATATAAAAAAAAAAACATTTTAACTTATTTTTCAAAACCGCTATGAGATAGAGGTAAAGTTTCAATAGCAAAAGTTTAGAACTACAATTTCTACATATGTCTGACATCTTCGCATCTCATCCAAGATGGCCGCTGCCGTGGAACATAGTTCAACCCTATGGGAAAATATTGTAAATTGTTAATTCTTGAAAACCGTTACCTACATCAAGTTGATTTTAACTAGGCATGGTGACATGATGGTCACCAAGAAAATGTATAATTTTAGTTTAGTATCGATCATGAATCCAAGATGGACGCCCCTGCAGATTTTAGTTTAACATTGCACCCTACGGGAAAATTCTGTGAATTGATAAATTCTTGAAAACTGTTGAAGTTGATAATAACAAGGTTTGGTAACATGATGGTCATCAACGGAATTTTATTATTTGTACCATTCACAAATTCAAAATGGCTGTCACTAGGGAAAGTAGTTATGTTTATTTTTGAAAACGGTTTTACAGCAAGTTGATATTAATAAAGCATGGTAACATGGTAACATGATAGTCATTGAACATATTTATGATTTTAGTAACGATCATAAATCCAAGATGGCTGCCAATGCAGATCTTAGCTTTTTCTTATGGAAAAATGTTGTAAATCGCTTATTCTTGAAAACCGTTCCACATATCAAGTTGATATTAACTAGGCATGGTAACTAAATGGTCATCTACCAAATTTTATATATTTGTACGAATCAGATATAAAAGATGCCCGGTACCAGGGATTATAGTTTAACTTAGAACTCTATGGGAAAATGTTGTAAATTGGTTATTCTTGAAATCCGTATTATAATTGATATTAACTAGGTATTTCAACATGACAGTAATCTCCGTAGTAATCTACCAGATAAATGATTTTAGTAACACTTGGCTGTCACCTCAGATTAATCATTTAACTCTATCGAAAAATCTTATTTGATCAATAGCCACCACGTGAGAGAACAGGCTCACGTGTGAGCATCTTGTTATATAACCCAATTGGGGGTCTTCTATCAGGTTTGCATTCATTGTTAGGTAGGAGTGATAACTCGTTATTTATTAATGATGCTTATTACTCGATTATAATTATGATTTAACAACTCAAGAGTATATTTTAACAGTACTCGTGTACTCATTTCACTATATTGATGCTGCTACGCCACATACGGGGTATAATTGCTGCTTCTAATGCTGCCGGGTGGTGGTGATGGTGAGATGAAATAGAAAAAAACAATTGTTTGACACAAACTCTATACATTTTCACCTCTTCATTTCCTTAAACTGTGAAAAGGTCACTCTGCATTTCACCAGGCTTGTGACTGGCTATAACTATATATAGTAACACACTGGGGTCGAAGTGCGTATCGAGAATTTCCTTATTTACGTAAATGGCATTTAATTCTATAGATGCGACTCCGTTAAATGCCTTTTTGGCGTCAATAACAAAAAATGACTGCGAAAGGTGCAAATTTACACAAATAAGGCACTTAATCGAGTCGCATCTACAAAAATTAAATGCAATTTATGTAAATAAGGTAATTCTCGATTCGCACTTCGATCCCAGTCAGTGGTAAAAGGCTGTATAAACTTCCTCCGATCCCAAATGTCATTGATTTATCTTTTACATGGAGTCGTTGCTTCCATACACAAAAGCACTTGAAAAAAAAGCTGTTCATTATAGAAACCAATTAACCTTCATCGTCGGATCAAGCCTTCAAAAAGGGGTTTCAGGTTGAAATTGTTACTATTTTTGTCCATTTTTCCCTCAATTATGTACGAAATTATTTTTTCCCAGAAAAAAGGGGGTTAGAACACCACCTCTGCATTTGCCAATGAATGGTATAATAATATCGAAAAATGAACTGCAGGAGGATACTTTTAGTGTATAAAATATTTCAAAACTTAAGTTATTGTTACTTTTGAAAGTACTGAACAGCAGGGCCAGCCCGGTGCTTACGTTGTGTACTAACAGTCTACCATCAGAAACATCATCCCAGTGGCAAATTAAAAAAAAACACACACACACACACACGAAATACAGCATAAGCGGATCCTAAAGATGGGTTTCGGAGGTTCGACCCCCTTTTTGAAGGCTGATCCGCCAGTGATTCCAAATTCATTTTTTTTTCAAATTCAAACTTTATTATCTTAAACTAAACATAGATACCGAAATTTCAGTAAATGTTAGTGTACGACCATTTGATTTTCAGGGGTGGGACTTGGGCGATTTTTTTTAATAAATAATTAAATCTTGACGCCAGTTAAAATAAATATTTTAATCCTACTTGTCATGAAAATAGATAATTTAATTTTGATTTGAAGAATATTTTTTTTGTTTCAAATGCAAATAAAAAATTGATGTGAAATTTGGAGAAAATAAATAATTTGTTCGAAATTTTCATGAAAATAAATAATTTTTCTAAGCAAAATCGCAGAAGCCTCCTCCTGAAAACCAAATGGCCGTCCCATTAGTCCTGCAGATAACCATTTCGACATCTAATATGTCATTGATGAATATAAAATCAAACCGATTTTCAAGCCTCAAAACAACATCACTGATATGAACGAATAACAAAAAGTAACGCCTTAATCACCAAGGAGAGAGGTGTTAGTGAGGGGAATCCAAAGTTGACAGAATTTCTAAATTTTAGATATTTTTGTGTCGCCTGTACCTAGTGCAGGATCGACACATAGGGGTCACTATCCGTAGTCTTGTGCCGTCTGTCTGTCCGTCCATCTGTATGGCTCCAAAAGTTTTACCATCCGCATCTCCTCCTAAATCACTTGGTACTTTCCAACCAAACTTGTAGGAATTCTTCAGTATATATTGTAGATGTGCACCATGCATTTTGTTTTTCTTTTGTTTTCAGTCTTTTTTTTTTGTTTTTGTTTGTTTGTTTTGTTTTTTTTTATAGCTATATTTTTAGCTTATTGGAGTCTTACTCGTAGGGTTTGCATCCATTATCCGCAACTCCTCCTAGACCGCTGGGTACTTTCTAACCCAACTTGCAGGAATGCTTCAATATATATTGCAGATGTGCACCATGTATTTTGTTTTCTTTGATTCTTTTTTTTTATAGATTTTCTAGCTATCTTTGGACTTTGTAATTTTAGCTTATTGGAGTCTTAGGATTTGCTTCCATTATCCGCAACTCCTCCTAGACCACTGGGTACTTTCCAACCAAACTTGCAGGACTGCTTCAATATATATTGCAGATGTGCACCATGCATTTTGTTTCATTTAATATATATTTTTTGAAGTTTTCAAGTAACAAAGAAATGCATTTTATATTTTTGTGTTCATAAATAAATAACTTAAAAATCAATTAAAGGAAATTGATCAGCTAATCTCGTTTTTATTCAATACACATTCAAAGTAAAACATTTAATGTAAACAATATTTTATTAGATATAATGATGACATAAACAAATACATATACAAAATAAGGATCGGAAAATAAGTGACGCAGCACTTATATAAATTCCTCTCCTTCGCGAGACAGAATATAAACAATGAATACAAGATGAATAGAACAAAGAGTATATAACTTGATTCAGACTTATTCAGACTTATAATCAGTATTGAAATGATGAAGTGAGGGTGACACGGTAGCATAAAGAGATAATAGAGCAACAATTAATTTTTCATACTTGGGTTTTGCAGTAAAAATTGTACAGGATTAAAAAAAAATCATTAGAATTTTCTATATTAAAGAGACAATTATAGAAGAATACAGATTCAGTCATGAATAACTAATGAGTTAACGCATTATGTTTTCAATATAAAAATCTAAAAATGATGTGGGTGACATATACTATAATAATACAAGTCATTTTAATAATTGAGATTACATAATATATGAGAACATTAAATTACACTAAACACACAATATAAAGGAAACTAAATAAATCTTTTGGTTAGTAAAATAAAATTTTGCACTACCTTGAAGTTTTCAGAGTTTTCTATGTCGGACAGTAATGGATTACCATATAAAACAGTGTCTATAGTGACTTCGCCTGATAGATGTCTGAGCATTTCCTGCCTTTGTGTTATATATTTTGAACAAAGGAGCAGAAAATGCTCAGATGACTCTACAAGTTTAAGATTACAAGAACAAAACGGGTCATCCGCTAGATTTCTTTTGAACAAATGATCCCTTAAACCACTACTCTCAGTGCGAATTCTAGCGTGTAGTATCTGTCCCATTCTACAACCGCTGTAGAAGAACTTTGGAACAGGTCTTTTACGTATTAGTTGTTTTTTAAGGGGATACGATACAGTAAAGATCCTGAACTGATTTTTTCGTGAAATTTGGAAATAAAATCAATTTGATCATGCTCTTTCCAAATCTGCAAAGAAAGGTATACCTTCATGATTTAGTTTTCCAGATAATTGCGATTCAAAATTGCCCATTTTCCAAAATATTTCGTGAAAATTGGATTTTTACAGTAATTTTTAAAATGTCATATCTTTAAAACTAATTAAGCTAACTGCTCCTGTTTTTTTTTGCTACAGTTTCGTGAGATGTTTCTTAAGAAGGTAAGTAAAAATTTTAAAACAAGATTTCATTATTTGTGGTTCGAAATTGACATTAATGTAAATATTTATAGAATAAACGTCAATTTCTCGTAAATATAATTTCACATAGAAAAAAAATGTGAACTGATTTTTTTCTTCAAAATTCGCAGAGATCTCCGTGAAACATCACTCTTTTGAAATTCGCTTTGAAAAATGGGGGTCCATGTGCTTATTTTAAAGCTACAGAGAGAAAACTGTCTTTTTTATCGCCACAGATGAGTATTGCCGGTTTTGGCGCGAAATGACGTTACATTATATTTCGGTTGGAATTTTGAACGTCGTCAATCTGTGTTTTCCTGCATGCAAGGGTTGCTAAAAAATTGAACTGAGTTGAATACCATTAAACAGTTAAATGGGAAATAAAACACATCAAACAGAACAGAGAATTTATCATGTGATTAATGATTACTTCCGTCTAAAGACATTCACAAAGATCAGTCACACACATACTAGACCCTTTCCGAGGAAAAAAAATGTACGATTCCCTCAGCCATCCCGAAAAATGAAATTGACCGAATCCCGTTCCTGAAAAGTGTTTTTTCCCGAATTCTCGATGAAATAAATGACCTTTCCCGTTGTCCCGAAAAAGATTATACCGACCCTCATTTAACTACTACAGTGCCACCGTGAAAACGTCATGATATTCCGTTCAGTGCCAAGGTATGTTTTTCTCCGGCGATCACAGAGTATACTATGACGTTACAATGGAGAAACGTCGCGGTGCAGATTTCTTAGCCGGAAAAGAGCGGGAAAAGTACAATCTATCTATCCTACGACAAAATGCGTATTACCAAGCCCTTTTTCAACAGATTTCCATGAAATAAAAACCACCAGAAGCAGAAATAATCTATGTACGTACATGCACATTTATATACACGTAAACTGCTTGTTTAGACATACATGTATATTTGTTTATTTCATATCTTAATGCTTCAAGAAACATTTAAAAATTGAATGCATAAGGTTTTATTGGATAGTAAAAGCGTGGACCGTTGTACATTTTGAATGAAGCGCGCTACGGTCAACGCTTTTACACTACAATAAAACTACAAAATATTGCATTGACTACTTATAATTACATTCTGTAAATGTAATGCACGTGTTCACTCAAGATAATTGGATGAAAATCGTGGACGATACACCATTTCCTTGTCTATATTACTCCGCCGTCTTTGTTTACTTTTGTCGTTGTCAAGGAGGTGTAGTCCGAATCAATTACAGGGAGAGACCAGTAAGGAAAATCCGTATAACATACGACAGAATCCCCCGGAAAAACTGGCATGGGGGNGGGGGAAATGGCTATAGAACACCGGTTTACACACAACTTTTCGGACTATTTTGCTCCAAGGTGTGTAGTTTAAAAACAAATCCGGGAAAATGAGAAAAAATAACTCCTGATTAAAACTCTTTTCATGTTACGTCTCCGGCGTTGGTTTTCAGTTTACCATATGCCCGACTGGGTTCTGATTTCAAAGGAGCCAGTCTATAATAAAGACGAGATGAAATCGGTCGAATTCGTGACCGGCGTGGACTTATTTTCAAATCGAGCATTGAGATTTCAAAGAACTAAAGCCCTCTTCAAACATGGAATAACCCTTTTATTCACCGATGAATAAATCCAGAACGTTGTTACGTCTGCAGAGTATTTCAAATGTTTGTTCGGTATAATAAATTCTTGTTTATATTATACCAATCGCCCAATTTTGTTCGTTTGATAGTCTAGTCAACTGCTACCGGAAGTCAATGCAGCCAATCACGACAGCGTAATTATTGTTGATAATGAAATAAGTGATCATGACGGAACGCTTGTAGGCATTCATATTCCAATTCATATTAATCGTAGTTATAC
>MJUU01039846.1:9823-28062 GCA_002080025.1 Modiolus philippinarum
TGACATTCCGGGAGACAACCTATTGTCTCCCTCGACAACCCCATTTTTCCCCGCAGCAAAGGTAGATAACCTGTATTGGTCGTCTGCTAAAAACAAATATGGCGGATTACATGAAATGTAAAGCATAAGAAATGACAGACTGGCAATGCAAGAATATCAGAATGATGGTATACACTTTTTTGTGGTTGAAACGGTGAAAATAATAAAAACCCCTGGATTTCAAATTCGGTATGAAGAAACATCTAGCAGTCATTAATTAGATCCAATCCATTTAACGATCTATTTGTTTTCAATTAAACTAATTTTAAATATATTAAAACATTTATGTCCCTCTGCTGACAGGAAACATCCAGATTTGTCAACCCTTGCAGAAGTTGTTTCGCTTGGGCTAAGGCCCTCGGGGAACAACTCTATTCTGGTTTACAAATCTGTCCGTTTCCCTTAACAGCGAGCTACAATTGTTTGATAGATAATCAGCCAGTGTGCTCCCATTTTCGATAATAGTGAATAGAGAATCACCCAGTGCGTCAACATTTCTAATAACGTAATTAAATTTACTTGAGAATCATCCCGTACTTCCCCATTTGAAATATTCCAAATTTCCCCAAATGAATAGGGTATCACCCTTGATGTTTCCATTTTTGTTATATGTTCCTTCGGAACAAATTTTATAACTTTAAAATCAAGATAACCAAGATAACAGTTTACACCTACAATAGCTGAAAATTACAATCACAATCCACAACCCACTAGGGGAAATGCACTACAAAAACACTTAACAGACTAGAGACAAAAATAAATGACGATAGGAACTCTGGATAGCCAGACTTGGATTCGACACGAGCAAAAGCCAGCAGTAATTAGCAAAAAATTTCTTCCCTTTAGGAACAATTGTTATATAACGTTTATTCCGTTAGGAAAAAATACTATAATATTTGTTCCGGTGGAACAAATATTCAACAATACTTTATATCCTTTTGGAACAAATATTAGGAGGGAACATCCTGTACGTCCCCATTCGACAAAAGTGAATAGAGTATCGCCCTGTACGTCCCCATTCGACAAAAGTGAATAGAGTATCACCCTGTACGTCCCCAGTAGAGTATCGCCATGTACGTTTCAATCTTCCATAAAAGTGAGTAAAGTTCCCATAACCTCCTTGTACATTTCCGTTTTCGATCATAGTGAAGAGAAATATGTTCCCATTTACGATAAATATAGTGAATAGAGTATGACCCTGTGTGTTGCCCCTTTCCATAATCGCCTCACACGTTCCCATTTTGATAATAGTGAATAGAGTATCACCCTGTATGTTCCCCTTTTCCATAATCACCTTGTACATGTCCTAACCATCCCCACTACTGTAACTCTGCAATTTATAATATGCGGCACTGTAGTTTATAAGAGACTGGCCTAAATTTTGTTCTTACCTGTATCCGTCAGCTACAAAAACTTTGATCCTCAACCAGGAAGTTGAATTGTCATGTGACTTATCTAAATGGGGGTGGCACAGGGTTATTTTCGTGCAGCGTGTTTGCCGTTTTTTTATCTCACGTGTTGCCGTGTTGGGGGTTCGTTATAATAATTATTTGCCGTGTTTTGTGCAAACCAAAAAAGGGCATCGTGCAAGCCAAATTCTTATTTTTCGTTTCTCGTTCGCCCGTGCACGGTACCCTCTGTACGACCCTCCTAAATGTAGATAAAGTAAATAGTCGGGTATTTATAAATTGATTTTAAATTTCAGTGTACCTACGTCATGATTTTAAATATATCAATAAAAAGTTTACGAAGTGAACTAGTAAATCTACATTAAAAGGCGATATTTGACAGCAATGTGATGGTGGGGTGGGGGTAGTCCTATAATATATGACTTCGCACTTCTATTCCATATTTAACGTTTTTATCGGATTTTTGCATTTTAAAATTTTTTTGAAAGTGCGAAGTCATATCGGATCTTTAAGGTAGTTAATTCGATCCTAATAAAAATATCAGACAGAATTTTTTTCTTTTCAGATATTTTGTAGGTCTTTACCTATATGTTCCGAAAATAAAATAAAAATGATATGTCACCGATCATCTTTTCCTGTAATCAAGCTTTGAAAATCAGGCCAAATTCAGTATTTTTCAGCAATATTTACAAAGAATATATAGGGAACTGTGAGAACGTGCTTATTGTTTATCTTTCATATAAAATAAATATCAGACAGATTTTTTTTATTTTTTGATATTTCAGAGATATATACTTAAGCTGTATGTTACGCTGAAAAAATCTACATGTCACCGTTCGATTAAGAAAGTTATTTGATATAGTTTACGTAATAGACAATATTTACGGGTAAAGGGAGCTAATTGGCGCGGGGAAAGTGTATGTCAATCTATTCTGACGTCACAAGGAATAGGCCAATACAGGATTATTCCGGCTTGAAAATCAAGTCAATTCCGCATCCGATTCGTGTTACACAAATGCGCCAATCGAATGCGTCGTGTATTAGTGTCGATCTACCTTAAAATTTCCATTAGCACTTTCCGACATGATTTCATGTCGGAAATAAAATAAATTTCATGACGTCGGACTGTATGCCATGTTTTTTAGTATATTTAAGTTTTCACGGACCTTAACATGTAAATCATTAAAAACATACCTCTCTTGCCATTCAGACTATTCCCAACACTTCTAAATAAAATAATTTCCCAAGCGGTGCAATATCTAGAGCATTCGCCATATTTCAATGAATTTCGAATTTGAACAACCGTGTTTTAAAAAACGAAGTTTATCATAAAAGTGCATGGAAGAAGTAGATTTCGCACTAGAAGTTCTTATTTTACATTTGAAAATCTTATTTTTCATGAGTTTTAATCCATTGTCTATCTCGGTGTACATTCCCCCTCATGTAGTATAAAAATAAACAAAGTTGTGAAAACATTTCGAGACGACCCACCAGGTAAAACGAGTCGGGTATTGATTTAAATTATAATGACAAAAGAATTAATCACAACAAAGGGTACTCTTCTCACGGGAGCGTGTCAAAAGACAATGTTTTGGATATTTGTATGGCGCGGTATTAAGGTCATAATTATAGAATTTTGCTTATGCTAAATTCAATTTTGCATAAGCAAAATTAAAATTTTGCTTAAGCAAAAATAATAATGCATAAGCAAAATTCTATTTTAGGATAAGCTAAATTTTATTTTGCTTAAGCAAAATAAAATTATGCATATGCAAAAAAAAGAATTATGCTTATGCTAAAATAAATTTAGCATATGCATATATTTTAACTTCCACCAATGAAAAACTTCCTTTCATACAGTATTAGATGGGCAATTTCTGCGGACTTTTGTTTGTAAATTTGATCAACCGATATGTAATATATCTGGTCTTACGCAACATAAATACATGTTACCAATAAACGGAGCGAAAAAAGTAGGCGGAGCTTTGATCTAAATTAATTACACTGGAAGTAAATAAATAATCCTCAATTTTGATAGTGTCTGTCTTTACATAAATATTATGTTTTGGTGTTTAACATTGTTTTTTGTGCTGAGGTGTTGATACCGTTCAGGCATATACATAAATGGTTTTATATGCCTCTGCCCAGTTTGAAAATTTGATTCTGTAATCTTTCACCAAAATAAATATATGCATGGTAACTAAAGTTTCTCGCGAATAAGTAGGATTCTAAATGAATCATTTGGAAGGGGGCCATTCGCTAAATGTGTTGCTACATGTACATATAAAGACCCTATGTATTTCTATATTACAGTAACTTCGGTATTTTTACCAATTAGTTTTCTGTTATATTAGTCCCAGGTTTTCTATGGACGGAGTGTTATGGGTATATTTCAATAAAAACAGTTTTTCTTTGATTTTATGCAAATATAGAAGACTAGTGTCAAGATAGCCGACAATAATATCCGACATTAAAATTAACCGACAATAATCTAGCCCACAAATTCTTAACAAAATTGCAGTTTTTATAGTATAGTTAGTAAATGAGAATCAAATTAAGGTTGTATAATAATCAACGCTAATTATATATAAATAGGACTCTCTTGGAGGCCCGCGCCGCTATAAATAAACAAAAATGACACAAATTCATATGCAATACACACTGATTGATTAAAAAAGATATTCAACGAGAAATTTAAGATAAAAAAGCTCAAGTTTATTTTAAAAATGCATTTTGATAATATAAAAATAATAAAAATAATCAATAACGAAAATAAGCAAACGAGTACTTGAAAGAGGACGAGGAAATTAGTAGTGGAATTAATTCAGAACCATTTAAGCACATATGTGAATATAGTTCTTAAATGACACAAAATAGTGCATAAATAAAACAAAAATCGATCATGAAGGAAAACAGATCTGATACTAAACGCTTCAAGGAGTGTCCCCTAGGTAAGTGCGAGATCGGAAAATTGAACCAACTTGATGGATGTGGTCTGGACCTTCACAGAGAGTGCGCCAAAACGAACCTTTGGCTGCAGGTAGTTACTTGCAATACCTTTCATATGAGCCATAGGTTCTGACCCCTGCACTCGTAGGGCCCATTCAGGGGCGGTTTCAAAGAGGGTACCCGATGAAGGTTTGTAAACGTGAAAACCAACTTGACACGTGTCGGTCGGACCTTTTTAGGTACATGCAAGAAGTTTCATTTGAGCCATAGGGTCTGACCCCTTCACCCGCAGGATCCAATCAGGGGTAAGTACAAGATCGGAAAATTGGACCAACTTGATGAATGTGGGCTGGACCTTCACAGAGAGTTCGCAAAAACGACCCTTATGCGGCAGGTAGGAACATGTAATACCTTTCACAGGGGCCAGTCAGGGACCGTTTCAAAGAGGTTAGCTGAGAAAGGTTTGTAAACAGTGAAAACCAACTTGACACGTGTCTGCTGGACCTTTGTAGAGAGTTTGCCAAAACAACCCTTAGGCTGCAGGTAGGTACATACATGACCTTTTATTTGAGCCATAGGATCTGACCTCTGCACCAGTCAGGGCCGTTTCAAAGAGTGTACCCTAAGTAAGTACGAGATCAGAAAATTGGACAAACTTGATGAATGTGGGATGGACCTTCACAGATAGTTCGCCAAAACGACACTTAGGCTGCAGGTAGGTACATGCAAGACCTTTCAATTGAGCTATTGGGTCTGATCACTGCATCCGTAGGGTCCAGTCAGGATTCGTTTCAAAGAGTGTACCCTTGGCAATTACTAGATCGGAAAATTGGACTAACTTGATGAATGTGGGCTGGACCTTCACAGAGAGTTCGCCAAAACGACCCTTAGGCTGCAGGTAGGTACATAGATGACTTTTCATATGATCCATAGGCTCTGACCCCTGCACCCGTAGGGCCCTGTCAGGTGCCGTTTCAAAGAGGGTACCCGATAAATGTTTATAAACAGTGAAAACCAATTTGACACGTGTCGGCCAGATCTTTATAGAGAGTTCACCAAAACGACCCTTTCGCTGCAGGTAGGTACATGCAAGACCTTTCATTTGAGCCATATGGTGTGACCCCTGCACCCGAAGGGTCTAGTCAGGGCCCTGTTTTAGAGTGTACACTAGGTAAGTGCGAGATGGGAAAATTGGACCAACTTGATGAATGTGGGCGTTCGCCAAAACAACCCTTAGTCTGCAGGTAGGTACATGCAAGATCTTTCATATGAACCATAGGTTCTGACCCCTGCACCCGAAGGGCCCAGTCAGGGGCGTTTCAAAGAGAGTACCCAATAAAGGTTTGTAAACAGTGAAAACCAAACTGACACGTGTCGGCCTGACCTTTATAGAGAGTTCGCCAAAACGACCCTTAGGCTGCAGTTAGATACATACAAATGCTTTCATTTGAGCCATACAATCTGACCCCTGCACCTGTAGTGTCCAGTTAGGGGCCGTTTCAAAAAGTGTACCCTAGGTGAGTGCGAGTTCGAAATTAAACCAACTTGATAAATTTGAGTTGGACCTTAACAGAGAAGTCGCCAAAACGACCCTTGAGCTGCAAGTAGGTACATGAAAGACCTTTCATATGAGTCATAGGTTCTGACACCTGCTTCCGTAGGGCGCTGTCAGCGACCGTTTCAAAGACGGTATCCGATAAAGGTTTATAAACAGTGAAAACAAATTTGACAAGTATCGACTGGACCTTTATTTAAAGTTCGCCAAGACGACCATTATGCTGCAGGAAGCTACATGCAAGATCTTTCATATGAGCCATACAGTCTGACCCCTGCACCCAGTGGGGGCAACCAGGAGCCGTTCCAAAAAGTGTACCCTAGGTAAGTGCCAGATCTGGAAATTGAACAAACTTGATGAATGTGAGTTTGACCTTCACAGATAGTTCGCCAAAACGTCCCTAAAGCTGCAAGTAGGTACATGCAAGACCTTTCATATGAGCCATAGGTTCTGACATCTGCTCCCGATAGGCGCTGTCAGGGACCGTTTCAAAGACGGTATCCGATAAAGGTTTGTAAACAGTGAAAACAAATTTGACACGTATCGGCTGGACCTTTATTTAAAGTTCGCCATACGGCAATTAGGCTGCAGGTAAGAACATGCAAGACCTTTCATCTGAGCCAGAAGTTATGACTTCTGCTCCCGTAGCGTCCAGTCAGGGGCCGTTTCGAAGAGTGTACCCTAGGTGAGTGCAAGATCCGAACATTAAACCAACTTGATGAGTGTGAGTTTGACCTTCACAAAGAGTTCGCCAAAACGACCCTAAAGCTGTAGGTAGGTACATGCAAAACCTTTTATATGAGCCATGGGTTTCTGACCCCCTTCACCTGTAGGGCCCTGTCAGGGGCCGTTTCAAAAAGGGTATCCGATAAAGGTTTGTAAACAGTAAAACCAATTTGACTCTTATCGGCCGGACCTTTATAGAGAGTTCGCCAAAACGATCCTTACGCTGCAGGTAGATATATGAAAGACTTTTCATTTGAGTCATAGGGTCTGACTCTTGCTCCCGTAGGGTCCAATGAGGGACCCTTTCAGAGTATACTCTCTGTGAAGGTCCAGCCAACATTCATCAAGTTGGTCCAATATTCCGATCTCGCACTTACCTTGGGTACACACTTTGAAACGGCCCTTGACTGGACCCTACGGGTGCACGGGTCAGACCCTATGTATCAAATGCAAAGTCTTGCATGTATCTACCTGCAGCCTAAGGGTCGTTTTGACGGACTCTCTATGAAGGTCCAGTCGACACATGTCAAGTTGGTTTTCACTGTTTACAAACCTTTAACGGGTACCCTCTTTGAAACGGCCTCTGACAGGGCCCTACGGGTGCAGAGGTCAGAACTTATGGCTCATATGAAAGGTCTTATATGTACCTATCTGCAGCCAAAGGGTCGTTTTGGCAAACTCTGTGAAGGTCCAGCCAACATTCATCAAGTTGGTCCAATTTTCCGATCTCGCACTTACCTTGGGTACACTCTTTGAAACGGCCCATGACTGGACCCTACGGGTGCAGGGGTCAGAGCCTATGGCTCAAATGAAAAGTCTTGCATGTGCCTACCTGCAGCCTAAGAGTAGTTTTGGCGAACGCTCTATGAAGGTCCGGTCGACACGTGTCAAGTTTGTTTTCACTGTTTACAAACCTTTATCGGGTACCCTCTTTGAAACGGCCTCTGACAGGGCCCTACGGGTGCAGGGGTGAGAACTTATGGCTGATATGAAAGATCTTGCATGTATCTACCTGCAGCCTAAGGTTTGTTTTGGAGAATTCCCTGAGAAGGTCCAGCCCACTTTCATCTAGTTTGTCCAATTTTCCAGTCTCGCACTTACGTCTGGGTACACTCTTTAAACTAAATCTAAAAAATAATTATGAAAAAATATTTTTTGACAAATTAAATACAGCTACTGAAAGCAACAAAATTTTCTTGTATAGTAAAATAAAAACAAATTACATTATTGAAGAATTTATTTTAAAAATGGAATATGAAAATAGAAAAAATTTATGCAAAATTCGAATAAGTGATCATTTTTTAGAAATTGAGAGAGATAGGTATAAAAAAATCAAAAGAGAAAATAGAATTTGTAAATACTGTAATTTAAATGAAATTGAAAATTAAACTCATTATTTTTTCACATGTCCGAAATATGAAAGTGAACGTGAAGAATTAATGAAAAATATAAATAAAATTTTCCCAGAATTTTACAAACTAAACAAAAATCTTCAACTCAAAAACTTGATTTCGTCTTTTCAATGCATGCAGTATGTTGCTCCATTTATAAAAAAGTCATTAATACTGAGGAAAGTGGACTCCCAGACTGCATAAGTTCGAAAGTGGACTCCCAGACTGCATAAGTTCATTGTATTTGTGTAATGTATTTTGTATTTGTATTTTGTTTATGCCATCAGCCCTCAGGGCATAATTGTGCATTTGTGAATAAAGTTAAATTATAACGGCCCCTGGCTGGACCTACGGGTGCAGGGGTCAGACCCTATGGCTCAAATGAAGTCTTTAGTGTACCTACCTGCAGCCTAAGGGTCGTTTTGGCGAACTCCCTGTGAAGTTTCACCCCACATTCATCAAGTTTGTCCAATTTTCCGATCTGGCACTTACTAAGGGTACACTATATAAAACGTTTAATGTCAGATCTGTTTTATTCATGCACTATTTTGTGTCATTTGAGAACTATATTGACATATGTGCTTAAAGTTTCTGAATTAATTCCATTACTCATTTCCGTGTCCTCTTTTAAGTACTCGTTGGCTTATTTTCTTTCTTGATTATTTTTTTATATCGTATCAAGAGGCATTTTTAAAATAAACTTGAGCTTTTTATCTATAATTTCTCGATGAATTTCTTTTGTAATTAATCAGTGTGTATTGCATTTAATTTTGTGTTACTGTTGTTTATTTAAAGCAGATCGGACCTCCAAGAGAGCCCCATTTATATATAATAAGCGTAAATTATTATGCAACCTTAATTTTCCTTTAATTTACCAATTATTCTATAAAAACCACATTTTTGTTAAGAATTTACAAAATATTATTCGAACGCGCTTATTTTTATTGTGGGCTAGATTATTGTCGGCTAACTTTAATGTCGGATATTATTGTCGGCTAGCTTGACACTAGTCTATAGATGATGCAAACTAGAATACTGACAAAGTCAGAAAGGGCCCGGCCCCCTTGCATGTCCAAAAAAAAAAACTGTTTGTGGAATTTCATAAAACAATATTTGGGGAAAAACATAAATGACAAAATCCTAAGTTACTGTAAATTTAGTTTCTGTATCTGGCTGTTTTGACAACTTATGTCTCATCTGTTCAGATCAATTCAAAACATTGAAAAAAAAAATATAAGTTATCATACCACAGAGCTAATTCTCAAAATATGAATTTTTTCATACACAAACTAATTTTTTTCCACAAAATGTTTTATGAATCTCCTAAAGTTCAACTTTGAGTATCAAAATCATTAAAATCCCTGAAGGCAACTCCGATTTTCCTCAAAAACGAAAGGGAGCTTCCTTTGGTAAAGTTCAACCTTGAGTATCAAAATAATTAAACTCCCTGCAGGCAATCTTAAGTTATCATACGACATAGAGGTAATTCTCAAAATATGCACTTTTTCATATAAAAACTAAGTTTTTCCCAAAAAACATTTTCTGATTTTGTTCAAAAACGAAAGGGAGCTTCCTTTGGTCATGTTCAACTTTGAGTACAAAAATCATAAAAATACATGCAGGCAAACTTGAGTTATCGTACGACATAGAAAACGCTGACGGACAGACAGACAGACGGACAGACGGACGGACGGACAGGCTAATTACTATAGGGCGCCGCCATTTCATGGCGGGCCCTAATAACTAAATACCGAATTTACTGTAAATTTGGTTCAACATAAAATCCGCTTTCGGGTCAGCACCGAAGTACTGACTACTGGGCTGGTGAATACTAACAATCCACCAGCAGTGGCATCGACCCAGTGGTAACAAATAACTGAATACCGAACTTACTGTAAATTTAATTTCTGCATATGGCCATTTCGACAACTTATGTTTCTTCAGTGCAGATACAATTTAAACATTTGGAAGACAGGTATTCTTTTTATCGCTGACGAAATCATCCTTTTCCCTACTCCGTTGTATGTCCATCGTCTGTTTTGGGCTTGATCTTGATTATTTGCTACTGGTATAGCATATAATTTAAAGTAATGCTTTTTATATATATATTTGTTACAAAAAACGGTTAACAGTTTTTTTCTTGGAGACGAAAAAACAAAACTTGCCGTGCACTCAAATAAAATCAATATCCCCCACCTACAACAACAGGTTTAAATTGGATGTCATGCGGTGATGGGAATTCAGGGTCCAATGCAGGGTAGGCTTGATTATTGTTACTACAGAAACCTATTATTATTGTTATTATTATTTTTTTTTTTTTTTTTTGGCTTTAGATACTTTATATATTTCAGACATTTGCTACATAACATATACAATATACTTGATTGATCTGAAAAGTGGACTAGTTCTTTCGTTCGGGCGTAATCCCTTAGTAGCAGCCTAAAGCTTAGCCCGTCAACTGGGAAGAGGCAGCCTCTTAGCCCTTCCATGATACGAGAATGTTATAAGAAAGAAGGTGGGATTTCGGGATAGAACACCCAATGAGAATCATGAAAATGATTTCAATTTTGATTTTAAGTGTTTTCATATATTTTTATGCCGAGTGTGCGTTTTAACTGTAAAAATGTGAACCTGGCAAGAATGTCTATTGAGAAAGATTTTTTTTAGAAATGTGAGACCAAAGGCTGTCAAAAAATCAAGATTGTTATTTATGTGTCGGATGTTCAATTTTTTTAACTGTATAATGTAATGCAATTTCATTGACCTATTTAGGGATTCATAGCTTAAAAAGTAAAAGTTGGGTTATCTAGTTTTGACATTCGCTTCTTTTTAATAGTATATCCCATCTATCATTTCTGTCAAAGGTGGAACTTCGATTTTCTCTACAGTTTGACCATCACTTTTACTTATAATTAGCTACTGTACGTAAAACTAAAAGCTCATATAAGACCTGTTTTAAGCTTGACCACTTTTATACCCGACTTGTTAAACTCTTTCTACACAACAAATGCATACTGGTCATTTGGCTAATCAGTGGAAATGGCCGTTATTGTTGTTTTATACATCGTTACAACGATGATGGATCCGTTAATTGGGGTAGGTTACATTCAGATAATCAGAATTTATCGTAATATCAACATAAATGTCAGTCAAATTTCGCTTTTTCAAATTTTTCCGTTGTCTGTTGGTTTCTTCATCTACATTTGAATTTGTAAGCCAGCTTCCAACTAAACTTTAGAATATTAAAAAAAACAAATGTTTTAGTTGTACAGCATCTTTTGGTTAATGGTCTTCCAAATATTTAGATTTGATCTGCGCTAAAAAGAATAAGCTGTAGAAATTGACATCTGTAGAAACTACATTTATTTTAATTTTTCGGTTCATATCAAAAGTTCTATATATTAAGGTCGATGATAAAACAGGTCGTCAGGTCGACAGGTTATCTCAGGTTAAACCAGTGGACCTATCAACATGTCGACCTGTCTATACCTGACGGCCTGTCAACATGTTCACCCGACGACCTGATTAGATGTCATTAGATGTCATGCTTGGTCTAAGGTTTCTACGGAAGCCCGTTAGTATCATATGAAGCTCTTTTTTTATGTTGTTATATCAACATAACAAGTTACCAATTTGTTATATCAGTTTAGCTAACTTGTTATATCAACTTAGCTAACTTGTTATATCAAGTTACTAACTTGTTATATCAAGTTACTAACTTGTTATAACAAGTAAGCTAAGTTGATATAACAAGTTAGTAATTGTAAGTTTATATAACAAGTTAGTAAGTTGATATAACAAGTTACCTAAGTTGATATAACAAGTTAGTAACTTGTTATAACAAGTTACTTACTAAGGTGATATAACAAGTAAGCTAAGTTGATATAACAAGTTAATAACTTGTTATAACAAGTTAGCTAAGTTGATATAACAAGTTAGCTAAGTTGATATTACAAGTTAGTAAAGTTGATATAACAAGTTAGCTAAGTTGATATAACAAGATAAAAAAAGAGCTTCACGTGATACTAACGGGCTTCCGTAGGTTTCAGTGTTACCAAGAGTCACACATTACTACAGCGAGATTTTTTCTCGGCAAAAAATTAGGGAACAACCATACGGTTTTTAGGGGGGAGGGGCTTGATCGATTTTTTCTAACGTTAGAAAGAATGTTTATTTTCATGAGAATCTCGAACAAATAATTTATTTCCCCAAATGTCACACAAATTATTTATTTATATTTGCAACAAAAAATTTATTCTTCAAATCAAATACAAATAATTTATTTTCATGACAAGTAGGATTCGGATATTTATTTGATTACAACAGAGACGTTACGCATGCATGATATTGCGTCGTGCAACGGAACAAAATTTACGACCTAACGTGGTTTGGGGAGGGGTATTGTTATATGTGACCGAAGGTTTATTTACAGTGCGGATAGGCATTTCAGTTAAATTTCTGAGGTTTTGAGGTTTATCGGCCACCAGGATCTGATAACAACTTTTGAAAGGATTGTTGTGCATCGATAGAGAGGTTTCACGAATAAAAAATGTGTTCAGTTGGTAAATTGCTGGTTTTGCCAAATAACTCAAAACCAGTTGCAGATTTCATAAATTTGACATGAGTTAAAAATGACCAGCACGACAAGATCTACCAACTCTGCCATTTTGAAGAAAATTTGAAGACTCATTTTTTAACTTATTCCCCGCCTTTTTCCTAAAATAAAAAAAAAGGTGATTTGTTAATTAAAATAAATATTATACCAGATAGATGTTACGTTTAATTGCAAAAATGTTAATCCTATCAAGATTTACATACATGACAATTTTGAAGAAAATTGAAACACCTATATAGGAGATATCGACCTTTATTGGTTAAAATTTTCGTGATTTTATTCGACGTTTTGTCTTATATTTGAAAAACGGTTTGAGATAGACGTCCAAAGCCAAACTTTGTCACAATAGTCCTTCGTTGGCCCACTTTGAAATAAAGTTTAATATTCGGTCCCTATAGACCTCAAGCATTCCTGAAACAACAAAGACATGTTGGGTTCAAACTTGGTTACAATAGTCCTTAGGTGGCCGCCTTTAAAACCTATCTGGCAAGTCTGCACCTCATCCACCAGCGGGGAATTCAGTTTTACATGTGGCCATATGATCTTTTATGAAACTACTAGGCCAACTGGAACCAAACTTGGCCATAATAGTGCTGTCCTTTGTTGGCCTTTTCAAAAAATTTTGTGACAAGTCTATACTTCATCCAATCTGGAACTTATTTACTATTTAACTTTATGGTAAACATATTCAAAGTTCTTCTCCTCTGATACTACTAGTCCAGTTATATCCAGACTTAGTCACAATAGTCCTTAGTTTAGTTTATTCAGAAAAGAAACTCAGTCGCAGAATATTGCGTAACAGGAGTATAAACATTCACATAATATAACATAAGTTTAAGTTACACATTGACAATTGGGAAAATGAAAGGATATGGAGTGAATGTACATGTGACAAAAACGCACACGATACATAGAAAACTTCAGTTTGTCAAGGACAAGGCTTTTATTCCTTTCTACATCTTGATGTCGCCCGAGGGTCTTCAACCAGAGGTGAACAATATTCACCCCCTCAAGCGAGATCAAGAAGGCCCCTAGCGTGCACTTAAGCGGTATTCTTGACAAAAATTATATTAAGGTGCCTCCCTTGCTCCCCACCCGCCATGGAGTGCCAACTTGGGCGATGTTTTGACATACATATTTTGACATAGATTACATACAAAACATGACATAGATTACGTACAAAAACATGGCAAAGATAACATACAAAAACATCAGACAGGTGACATACACAGAAGACTTAATTAGCATATTTTGTAGTTTTTTGATAAATATTGATAGATTTATTTACAACTTAACACTACATAATTTCAGCATGGTATAAATTTTCTCTCTATTTGGGTACTTAGTATAGTACGATGGAATAAATTTTGTCTAATTTCTTAACTTAAGGGATTGTTAAATTCACAGAGATAGTGATATTCATCTCCAAGACCAGTTCCACAAATCCGACAAACTCTTTCATCCCAGTTTCTATAGGAAATTTAATATCACAAAACCTCAATTTACAAATGTTAGGTCGATGACCCCCCCCCTTTTTAAGTTAAGAAGATAAGGTTCTAGTTTAAACTCGTGTTTGAAATTACAATAAAACTGCCCTCTAGACGAACTATCCATATCAGCGTGAACTATTTTTGAATATACTGGTCTTGGAGACGCTGCTTTATAACCAAACTGACTTACTGACACTTCCTTAGAGGTGTTGTTGACAAGCTTATATTAAGTGTTGTTTTCAAGTCAAGTAAAGTCAAGTAACCTTTATTTAAAGTCGGTAGATAAGCTCTGTAGAGCTTTTAAAACCGACATATACAACAATAACAGCATACATACATCATCTAAAACATGCAGACATTACACATACAAACACATACACAAGCTATACAGTCAAAATATCATGCAGATAAAAAAGCAAATATTTTTATCTTGTTTATCTCCAAATCATCCAGATAAATTGTTTGCTAATAGCTAGTACCTTGATGATGTTGGATACGAGAGAAAAAAAGCACGAATGCAGCTGTTTATATGTTAATATACAGAACCAAATCTTCTCCCCTTTTTGTAAAATTTTTGGAATGATTTACTATCCGCTTCAGTTATACAGTGATATTGTCAAATTAGTTTGTTAACTCTGATCTCCATTATGAATCAAAGACACTTTGTATTTCATTCCCGATTCTTATCAGTACACCGGATGTAAGATAATTGTTATTATAATTTCAAAACACAAAGAAAATAATTAATTCATGTTCAACCCTTTTTTCATTAATATTATAATAGGCTCTAGTTTTGTTCAGTATGATCACTGGTTAATGGGAAAGAACTCTTGTATATATATTGTCAAACATTGTTTTTTTTTCATGAGAAGGATATAAAACAAAATACTTCTAAATAATAAATTAAAAACAAATAAAAAATGTGTACAAATTGAAATGTACACTTTCTTAAATTAAACTGAATAAATTTTGTGAATTAGTAGGTACCGCATTGAATAATCTCGGCATTTTCTCTTTCCATATAACGGATGCTCTGATTGGTTAATTTTTATCATTTTTGCATATGCAAAAATTACTTTGCTTAAGCAAAATAATTTAGCATATGCAATATATATTTTTGCATATGCAATAATCAAATAAGCTTATCCTAAATAGATTTTTGCATATGCAAAATTGATTTTAGCATAAGCAAAATTCAATAATTATGACCTTAATACCGCGCCATAATTTACTGTATGTAATCAAAATTACACCCTTAAAAATACTGACGTTTTATTCCATGTATTGCACTCGGTGGAAGTCCTTGGTACTTGATTTGGCTTCTTATTTCGATATTCTTGGTAATGAGTACTTCTTTTTTTTACTACTTTTGGATTATGACTTTCCATATCATTTGATTCTAATGCTTCTGATGAGAGGTTACTCCTTGAAACACGTGTACAGCATAACGAAAATTTCCTGCTTATTATGCTATTTGGGTATTTTGGTATTATGAACAAGTTATATGCACACACACTTGATGGTATTGTGCAATAATATAGGATTATAAATTTTACCAAATTTGAAAAGGGATCGATGTTGAGTAGCAGGATTTTTAACTTTCTAAAGGATTATCTACGAACTTATTTTAAAATGTGCCCTTACAAATCCGAGCAAAACTTAGAAAACACACTCCCTTACACTTAACCCAACATTACATCTTTAAATAATACTTTAAGTGATTTTATTTACAGCGAAATAATTTTTGTAATACATGTAGAGGATACACATTTAATATTGATCCGGCCCTTTTGATAGAACAGAAATGTAAAAGACAAATTGCATGATGATAATTTTTGTACAAAAGCCCTTATTACAACGGGAAAAATTTCAATTGAAAATGCACATATTTATTCATTTAGTACGTGTACCTGGACCTAGACGATTTTCTTATATAAAAAGGAATTTATTACAAAAGGTAACAATTAATTGAGGTTACTACAAACACATCTTCAATTGAAAATGCAAAAATTTTTGTTTATTTAATATTTGTAAATGGACCTATAAGATTTTCTGAAAATCCAATTGGAAAGGTGTTCTATATGTGCACCGTTGCATGCATGATGATAATAAAGTTTTTAAAATGTTTAGAACATACTAAAATGTTTTAACAATAACGGATAATCAGAAAATCAAATGTAAGTATTTGATATAACCAGATTTTTTTTCAATATTGTACAAGTTCACCCGGCACCTGAATCGGTTTTCAGGGGCTCTGGCTACAGAGCTACCGGGCGCGTCCCCATTTGGTGGATAGGAGAATGCCCCGTCTTTGCGGGGTAGTCAGGTCATAATACGGAAAGGCATCGTAGCCAAACTGTGTGGAGAAGCGCCACGCTCCATGCAGTATAAAGACCATTTCTATATTTATCTAAAGAGAGCAGACGCATTTGGTGTCGTATAGAATGCTAAATTTCCTTCTCCTACCCCTTTCTTCCCATTTCCAGCGGCAATCAAAAGTCGTTACCCCGGTTGTCCCTCCCTTCATTATATCTTTCTTCTTTCACTTACAATTTTTTTGAATTGATTAACTTGTTCTCGTCCTGATATAGCTAAAATGTCCTATCTTTGCGGGGTAGTCAGGTCATAATACGGAAAGCCTGACCGCGAACCATTGTAGCCAAACTGTGTGGAGAAACGCCACGCTCCATGCAGTATAAAGACCACTTCTATATTTATCTTAAGAGAGCAGACGCATTTGGTGTCGTATAGAAGGCTTAATTTCCTTCCCCTACCCCTTTCTCCCTATTTCCAGTGGCCATCAAAAGTCGTTACCCCGGTTGTCCCTCCCTACTTTATATCTTTCTTCTTTCACTTACAATTTTTTTTAAATTGATTAACTTGTTCTCGTCCTGATATAGCTGAAATACTGCTTATTTGACGTTAAACTCTTACTAATCAATCTATAAATCAATATTGTACAAATGTATCATCCAAAAGCAATATTTTCAATTGTAGGATAATAATTTACATTTCGTAGTTGATATGACTCTTTGGGAGTATTTCCATTCTGTACCTTCTGAGAAAACGATCACATCTGACGATTCGCTAAATGTGTTATATAATAGATTTTAATTGTTTCTTTATCTCTTCAAATCCAAGAAGGTCAATGTGACTTTTTGACATCAAGTATATCGTCTGTTAATCTTTCATATTTTGATCATTTCCCATACAACCACTTAATGCAGAAATTCTAATTGTCAAAAAATTTATATAAAATTATTTGTAGGGTCTGGAATGGATTGTTAAAGAAAGCTATTGTATTTAAGACTTAGAACAATGCTGCTGTAACATGATATTTCAAAATGATATTTATAAATTGATACCGAAGTATTGTAATTTAAATTCTGCATATGGTCAATTAGAAAACTTATGTTTCTTCAACGCAGATTGAGTCAACAATTCCGCTCAAACCGGTGTTAGACTAACTTACAATCTGTTTTGATTAAAAGAAATTATTATATTTTCTCATGATACAATCTAAAAACTATTAAAACATTTGATTTTTTTAAAAAAATTTGTTATGTCTTTTTGGTTCATAATTAAGCAATAATAGTTTATTATTTGAATCTCCGGGGCGTCAATCGAAGATTTGACGGTCACAATGCAGTTTACAAGCGAAGCGTAGCGGAGCCTGTGAACGAATATTTTTGACCGTCAAATCAAGATTGACGTCCCCGGATATTCAAATAATGAACTATTATTGCGGTTCTAATGCAACCAAACAATTCCATATCTTATTTGCATTGAATAAAGTTGTAAGTTTACAAGGACTCAAAGTCGACGAGGAACCTGTTTTGTCTGAGGTATGTACATCGTGGAATTGACGATCAGTTTGACCAATCAAATTATCTGTTACATGTATATAATTGTTGCATTAGATTTATAAATTTTACGCCTGAAATCCGCTTATAAATTGATTTAAAATAATTATGTTTGTCACATTTTTTGCTTTTCTTATTTGCTTTTTAAAGTTCTCATCGATCCTCACAAAACGTCTAGGTTGTCATTTTCGATCACTTTCAC